>JAANSO010000120.1:0-72631 GCA_036507315.1 Lepidocyrtus fimetarius
TAAACTTAAACTTAAGTTTAAGTAGCATTCACAAGAAAAAACAAAGTGCAAAATCACACTTAAGTATGAAACTTAAGCATTGCTGTGAATTGCTATATTCACAACCGCACTTATCCCTAAACTGAGCACGAAAATTTAAGACACCTTTCTACCAGTCTTAAGTATGGTTTATCCATTCACTATACATAGAAATAGTATACCAGCTGATATTGTTAGATCATTCCTGCATCATGCTTAAAACATCAGTCGGTCATATGCGCGTGCATTTAAATGCATTTATTTGCATTATCCCACTTTAACTATACAGAAAAATGCTGAGTGCAAAGATTGTCTCAGACAAAGTACGATTTTCTTGTGAATGCCATTTGGAATAGCACAAAACTTAAAACTCAGTGATACTTAGTTCTCAGCACGTTTCTTGTGAATCTATGCCCAGCATATACCTAGGCAATTGCTGAACCAGTATGTAGTTCTATCCGAAGGCTCAATCTAGGTATTTTCCTGTCTAATTTGGTTTAAATCTTACGCGTTTTTAACTTATTGTGAGAATGGGCAGCAGGCAGACAGACAAACATCAATATCATGACTTATATAACCTGAAAAGACATGAATGAATGAATACCAATGCAATGAATCATGATTTATGAATGGTGAGTCAGTGTTGAATGTTGCAGTGTAAAAAAGTGTCCGCTCTTACCGTTGGCCTTTATCAGATATTTGTAGTTAAACTGTCAATTTTCAATGTTAATTCTTGCATCGTAATCTCCGATTCGGCAGTTGAGGTGCTAATGCATGAAAATCATTATTAATCATAAAGAAGCAAAATGTAAATTTATATGCCATTTACAAAGGAAAGTAAAAGCACAACACTTAAAACTGAAATTATTTATGTTCATTCTGATATTAATCATGTTTTGGTTTTATTAAAAATTGTTTATCGCCATTTATAATTAAATAGTACAACTAAAAATATTATGCTAAATAACATACAGTAATCTTTTTTACTCACTCCAACGTCAGTAATAATTATAATTAATTTTATATGAAATAAGCTTAGAGAATTCAGTATATTAAAATGCGTAGTTCCTTTGTTAAATATGACAATAATAGTTTTTAAGAAGAGGGGCATTTTGCGATTTCATTTATATTCTACAATAATAATGTCAATTAACACAATGCCATGTTTCCACTCCAGATTTGTTGCTTGCTAACATTTATGGCCATTTCTAATGCACGTTAACAATAATAATACTATTTATGTAGATCTTTATAATAAAACGATCATAATAATGTACAATAATAACAAGTATGCATAATATTACATAATTGCAGTGGATTTAAGGTGAGTGGTAGGCAATTAATGAGACAGTTTATTAATTGTGTGTACTATTTTTACTTAAGGTGATGAACAAGACATCCAAAGTAGGTTGAATATAACAATTTCCTTTTAAAAATGTCATAAATTTATTTCAAGTTACTTAAAAAGCCTTTCTCCCTTGTAAACGTATATTATGTATGTGTGTATCTGAAGTGTGGAATTGTACATATCAACAACAAGTTTGTATAACTAAATTATTTACTCACATCTTAGTTTACGTATAAATTATGTAGCAATATAATATGTACTATGCATTATTCTTGCTAAAAATTACGCATTAAAAAGTTGATTTTTTAAATACTAAAAAGCCTTTTGGTATTTACATACAGTTCCTTCAATCAAACGGAATTGTTAAAAAAACCTTTGTTTCAGTTGGAGGAAGAGTGGAGTGGGAATATAAAGTTAAATATGATTAGCTTTCATTGTAAAGTTATGTTTAAATATCATCATCACCAGTATCTGGCTAACTTACTATCCTAAAGACATTAAATAATGTTTCTTAAAACTTCAGTTCACTTTGTAAAAATGCATTATTTTAAATATTTTATAATATAGTATAAGACAACATAGACTTTTTGGGTACAGTTTAAATTGTATTTTTTTCTTATTGCATTGAACCAAGTGCATTTTTCATAAAATTCGTAGACGTTCATAATATCATATTCACTACCTTGTAAAAGTAAAATAGCAAAATGCAAATAGGGATTATATTTTAAGCTTATTACGCGTAATTTTCACCTGTCATCAAAAGTTACGTTCTTTTTAGTAAATGCATGTAAAATTGATTCAGTTTGTAAATGCTACATTACAATTCGTAGCTATAAAATAAAAGTTTAAATACAATACTCAGATTTCTTTTTTACCCATCCAAGCAGTCTGTACTCTTTACACGGTTTAGCATAAGAAAGCCGTCATTTAATGATTAAGATCTGAATTGATTTAAAAATTTGGAATCACATACCACAACTACATGAAAGAACAAAAATTGATTTTAATACAAGTTCTAAAAACTATTCTAAACTAGTTAAAAATAAGATTAAATATTGTTAGACACCATCCTTACAGTTTTTGTTGGCACATGACAATGATATTTCGCCCTTTGTAACTTAATGTGTGAACTTACTATGTACTCTTCTTCTCGAACACTTTCCGATTTCATGCAGTTTTATCATAGGAAGATAAACATATCTTAAAACCTTCGTTAACTTTAAATTGCTCATGTTGCTGAAACCATTATCATAAATGAGTTATATGAAACGTTTAAAAAGATTGTAAATATGAATGAAAGCATTTTAAAAATTTCCAAGGAGCAAGACTAGGCCCTTAAAATTTGGCACTTTATATATGTCTGAATTGATTGCTTTTACATTCGCAAACTGATAAACCTTGTTTTTAGCAAAATCGAAATAATTATACATTGAAATTGTACATTCAATTTTTGGAAGGTATTGAATAGGTTGGTCTTGAGTAATAATACTATGCCAGAGTACATTTTTATTGAACAGGCATTATAGTCATTTTTAAAAACAGTATCACACAAGAAGAGATTTTTATCAAAGTGTTTCCTTTCAGATTGCTTATCTGGAATACCTGGTTTTACTACTCATTTAAATAATGACTATACACCGGATATGTTGTTATGACGGGTGAAATTGTGGCGAGACAGCATTTAAAAATTAAAATTCATGGTTAAAAATCAGCAGGTTATTTAACAGACTTGTGTAATTTTACCATTTCTTCAGTACCTCCCGTCTTTTCATAGTCCATAGTTAACGTTTATACCAATGTAAGTAATAAAATGGGATTTGAAATTGCAAAAATGACGGCGCCACTGTTTCTCACACAAAATCCCTCCTTCGAGTTCTGTTAACAGTTGACTGGCACATAATGACTAGCACTCAACAAGAGATTCTTACTAAATAATACAAACAATTTAGCAAAAAACGGAAATCGGTTTCTTTTCGTATTTTCAGTAGCGTGTCAAACGCTTAGAAATAAAAACCGGTCTATTCTGTGATTTTATACATATTAATAATTACAAAGTTATAATTTACACAATACTTAACGTGGATACAATTTAAGTCATATTAATAATTTAATTATAATTCTAAAACAAATTAAAATTGGCAAAATTCTTCGCATTTTTCCTGTGTCGAATTTATGAATGCGTCCATTAATAAATGCATAATAAATAAATGCTAATTGCTCTAAATTTAAAAGTTAAATGTGTGGTAGGATTGTTGTGACATTAAATTTCGTTTTTAAACTGGAACTTATTCTAAAAGAATTAAAAGACCAGGAGAAGAATTTGACTGAAAGTGGTTTAAAATAGGCATTTTCGTACATATAAAAAGCGACATCGTCCATCATCAAAATCATTTGTTTTTATGGCGACAAAGACGCATTTCCTAGGAACCTTGGCGTTCCTATCCAACAAATAGGTTTTATTATTGTGTAAGATGTCTTGCTTTATATTCTTCTTCTGTTTTTCTTCAATGTGAACTAATAGCTAATTACCATTGGCAGAGCGATTGACCACCGGAGAATTTTTAGAGTTACCGTCGATTTCCGCTCCATAAATTTTCCCAGCTTTACGAGCCATGCTACTTAAAAGTTCAAGGGAGTTCTTATGAGCTCCTCGTAACGATATTGCCCACTCATTCAAACCAATTTCGTCCTGTGTAATAAAATTAAAATCATTTACGATCAAGGTTTGATAATAAAAATGATGATTACTACGAGGGAGCCCAGTTGCATGTACTTACCGAGCTAGTAATGACGACTTTGTTTTGATCTTTCATTTTTATTACAACCGACTGCTCGTTCTTAACCGTCAACAGCTCTCCAGCCACTTCTTCAACACAGTCCATAAATACTAACTCGGGTTTTGTACTTCCAGAGTCTGGGTGAAGTTCTAATCTGTAAATTGATACGGGAGAAACAACATGACATTAGTGAACTAGCTACACATGGTTTGGATCAAATAACTAAATAATAAAAAAGTTATTTCTGGAGAATATTAAGTTTCATTGGAATATTGTGATTACAAGACAGCATCTTATACCTGTTAGGGTAAAGCTTAGCGTATCTGGTTTGCCACGCTGATGCAAAAGGTCCACCTAATTTTTTCACATATCCATGTAATATACAGTCAGATTCTTTCTCATCAGCGTCATATCTCTGCTTATGCTTAGCTCGTTTTTTCTGTTCTATTTTATCAGCCTCTGTATTGACAGTTTCAAAAACCGTTTCCGCTATTTCCGCTTGCCACCTCTCAGAAATCACTAGGGGAAAGTTTTTATACAGATCCTGGTCTGATTCCAGCAGCTATTAAAAATCATGCAAGTAAAATATCAAAAGATCCTGTCACTGATCCATAAACATCCTTTTTCCTGATTTTATTTTTTTACTCACTTTGATTCCTTTTGTGTCTTCTTCGTCAAAGGAACCAATATCGAATGCGTCCGCTGCGTTCACTTCACCACGCGGAGGAATGAGCGGCGGAGGGTACTTTTGGAGGTAAACTAATTGCCAGTCTAAACCTTTGAAGAATGGATGCTCCTTTACTTCGTCAGCACTATACGTTTGACATTAAAGTAGTAATAAAACTATTCAAATAACCGAATCAATGAAAAGGCATTTGTCATAAAACTCAAATCGTTGCATTTGTATACCCTTTCCCTTTGCAGCCTAACCGCTTGTCTACGTCTCTCTGTAAGAGTCCTTCCAACACCGACCTCAGTTCTGGAGAAAAGGATTCAGGTAGCTCAACGTTCTATAATAAGAATCAAATTTCAAAATTTTTGTTTTCTGTGGTCAGCCTTCAGTTTTGTTTGTGAATTTATCTACAAAGGTATAGTATTACCATAGTTAAGGTCATCCTATCAATTTCGTGTTTGTCTTTAGTTTTGTGTTGTCTAAAAGGACTGTGCCCTTTAAGGAGCTTGAACAGCATACAACCAAATGAAAACCAGTCCGCACTAGAGTCATATGCAGTTCCTTTCGATAAGACCTCTGCAAAACAATGTTTTACAGTTAAATAACGCAAAATTCAAACGAGTATAGCCAAATTTGTTTAAAAGTAATAATTAATACCTGGAGACATGTAACCATGAGTACCCCTGTAGATAAAGCAATTTAATTAATTCATTCATCTAGGAAAATTGAATAAAAACCTGGTAACAAATTAATACTTATTCTTACACGCTTGCATGAGGTTTCTTCTTTGAAAAATCGCATGCCAGTCCTAAGTCGGATATCCGTACATGACCATGCTCATCCAATAGAATGTTAGCTGGCTTTAAATCTCGGTAAACTATGTATCTCTTATGCATGTGTTCCAAACCTGTAAAGAATTTTGTTATTAGGCATTTTAACTCAAAACTTGGTGATTGCATAACAACAAAAAGGAGAGAAAATGAAAAGAGTTTGAAATGAAATGAATATTTTCACATTTTCTCGTCACCTAAAATCACTTCCGCAGCATAGAATCGCATTTCTTGCTCGTTAAAAACACCATGCTGAGAAAGATGGTAATGAAGATCACCGCCGTTCATGAGGTCCAGGATGAAACACAGTTTGTCCGTGGTATGGAAGGCATATGTCATGCATACAATAAAAGGACAGTCCGCCTGTTGTACAACAAACAACAAATTTTGCCATAATGTGATAATAATAACACACAACTTTCACAACTTGCAATATTTTCCTGTATTATTATCATTTTTATTATTATTATTATTAGAAGTTGGGAGGAAGCAGGCTGATGCCAACTTTGTTGAAAGTTTTGTCATCCTTTTTCTAATTTTACACAATTCATATACTTACTAATTTCGAAATAAAATGTCTGTCTGAAGATATATTTACTCCGCTCAACCCACCTGCGTCACATCCATCTAAACAGCGTTGTTTCATAACGTAGACACTTTTGACTACGTGTTTCCCTTCTTTTTAGAAAAACATTTCAGCTTCCCAACACCCATAACAACATTAATTATGGATAGAAGCACGATGATATTATTAATACTTAAACGTTTGCCAGTAGACGAATCGTAAAACTGTAACAACGGAAAAAGTGGAAAGAAACAAGAACCTTGCTTTTCAAAAGTGGAGGAGTATAAATAGTTTGATTGTGTACATTTTTGTCCAAAAAGAGAAAGCTTTTTTTGCTAGGAAAGAGTAGGAGTTCATTCAGTAGGAAAATATCTGGAATCAGATTACATTTCTCGGAATTGTAGTAAAATGGGAGTTTGCATAAGTGAAAAATGATAGCCCCTAGATAGTTTGCGTTTTTGCACGTAGTCCAAAATTTTTACAAGTTGGTGGAATATATTTTATAAAAAAGATGATTCGGATGATGGATTTGAATACTCACCCCTGTACTGACTAGAGAGAGCATGATTCTTTCATTAAGGGCAAGAGTTTCTCCTTGTTTCATTTTAATGCGCTTCTTGTCCAAACACTTCATTGCGTACATTTTCCCCGTGTCAGCCTTCCGACAACCGTACACCTCACCGAAACCACCACGCCCAATAATACGATGAACACTGAAGTCATTCATTGTCAACTGAAAATAAATAAAATTACAAAATATAGATTTTCACTTTAGTTTTTCAAGTATCTAACATAAGCACACTCATAAGATTTGCTTTTATGTGATTGAAAGCTTACTGAAATATTTAACTCCAGGTTCTTCCATTGACAAAAACGAGTATATTTGTCACTGTTAAAAAATTTTAAACATATTTAATAAAATTTTCCTAATTAAATGCAACTTTTCTTTATCTCAATAGCGTACCTTTCAAGAAACTGTCTAAATGGTTCTCCACGTAAAAAATTAAATATTTCGTCAATATAGGGCTCAAAGAGATTTTGAGGGACATCACTTTTAATTAAATGCTTTTGAACATGATCTACAGCTTCCTTTGTGAAATTCTGGAAGAAAGTACAAAAGAGAGTTTCATTATTAATATTAATTACATTCCCATTAGGGCTAATTTGTTTTCTTGTGCTACTCAAGCAATATAATTTCATTAGGCTTACGTGTGTATGCGATAGCAATTCTTTCATTATAAAATTATCATATATTTCCCTAGCCGCTTTTCTCCGCTCCTCTACCGTTTCCATTTTCTCGAATTTTTTAATCTGTAAATATCAAATCATCATCAAACTGAAAGGCCTCATCGCATCACACAATATTAAATAAAATGTGAACGAGTTGAGTTGTTTGTAAATAGCTGAAAGAGAAAGTAGTAGCTTTAGTTTTACCTCTTCATAAAACTTTATTTGAGGTATTGGCTCTTCAACTATATTCTCACAGAAGTCTTTAAATAAAAGATACCCTGAAACATTTAAAGAAACACAAAGTTAGTCCTACAAACTTTTTCCTCAACGGTTGTAGCAAACTTTGAGGCTTGTTTTTTTGTCATGACCCAGAACGTTATATGTCTATGTTGTAATCAGAGTAAATAAAAATAAAACTCACCAAGCTTTTGACCAAAAATTTTGTCAAAAGTGACATCCCCTTTTTTCTCCAAGTACTTGTGCATCACGCTACGCACACTATAAACAAAGTAAGGACAGAAAAATCAACACGTGTAAATAAAAAATAAAGACCAAAACCTTTTTTCTAACGGATTCCATTCAATATTTTATTTCTCCAGCTATGTGACATACGTTTCTCAAGTTTATAATATGAAACTCATTGCATTTAAAAAAACTCTTTTTAAATTACAATATGGGCTTGTGGTAATCGCATATAAATTGATTGTCAAATATTAAATTACAAGTTTTATGTTCATCTCATCATCATCATCCATTACCAGTACTGTTGTCTTCAGTCTTTTCCTATTTTGATAAAACTCAAATACAAAACGAATTTCAGCGACTTCATAGTAGGACCGTAACAAGTAAGATTCTCATTGCTTCAAATATGTTTTACCCGGTAACTGGCAGAGGAAAGTAGCATGAGCATTACATATTCAAAATGGTTCAAAATACAAACTAGCCCTTGGATGAGCGGATCTACTTTCTCTTTTACTTTTTCTAATTTTTCGATTAAAATGGATTTACCAGAAACGTGGAAGCATATATTTTTTATCAAAAAGCAACAGCTAAATTCTCGTTTGTCGTATCTTTCCTCTTCCGGTATTTCGCCCTCCGCATCTCATAATGATTTCATAAAACTATTGCCGTGGAAAAGAAATTTTTAACAAGGTACAAAATTACCACCGTCGTCACCTCTACCATGAGAAATAAAGTGCACATTTAGATAGGTATGTGCATTACAGTAGCCATCTCTTCCTTTCTCTCTGTAAAAAACCACTTGAGGTTACAACAATAAAAACTCATAAACGTCTCTCTCACTAGAGACGTGCTCGTAAATTGGGCATGACAACTACATAACAGCTCACGCAAAAAAAACCTTTCTAATAAAGGTGTGTCCTACCTCTAAATATCTATGGTGGTGGTGGTAACCCATACATATTTAAACCTACAAATTATAATCACACCACATATCCGGACCACTCAACCTTTCCTGTCTACTTCAAAAATGCTGGGTTTGCATTCTCCTTTTACAGATATACCTAGTCAAGTCAGCTTCCTCTTTTTTTTCCTGGTTTATGATGAACGAGCAAACACAGAGGCGTTTTAAGAGTTCCCTTTTGTATTTGACCGCTGCTATGTGGATGTGCCTTCTTCACTTACTTTTGCAAGAGCACTAGAAAAGAATTGCTAGGAGGGAGTGAAAGTACATCATCGTATTACTTGGTACAGCTGCTGCCGTTGCCACTATGCCTTCGAAAAAAAGTAGTTTGATGAAGGGAACGGGAGAGAAAGTAAATCGTAAATTGCCCTAAAGCAT
Source organism: Lepidocyrtus fimetarius (assembly GCA_036507315.1). Taxonomy (NCBI): domain Eukaryota; kingdom Metazoa; phylum Arthropoda; class Collembola; order Entomobryomorpha; family Entomobryidae; genus Lepidocyrtus; species Lepidocyrtus fimetarius. The sequence goes on from JAANSO010000120.1 coordinate 9,243, forward strand.
TAACCCCTCGTTGTGTTTCAGGATATGGTGTTGAAGTGGGGTTGATATGATAGCGATGGGAATGCGATACGGTGAGTGAAAATAAATGAACGCTTTGATGAACTAATTCTTCTTTTCTTTTTCCTAATATAAAATGTGCAATAAAATCAGATGGTTTTTATTATACTTTTAATCGAAAAAGGAAATAAAGAGATAACCATTACTAGTTCGCATTTGCTACGGAATTGGAAATCAAAATACCATAAAACGAGACTGTGTCATCTGCCAAAAAAACGAAATGATGTTTTAGATAATATGCTGATAAAAGGAATGAGTTTTTAAACGACTTTAGATACTATTTTATTCAATAACCTTTTTACTAGGACTGTTTTTATATACTTTTTCTTCTACAAAAAACTTTCGTTTAAAAGTTTTAAAGTCCTTTATCTGATGGGGGTGATGATGCTGAGGATGATGATGATATGATGAAATGCTTGTGTACAAAAATGATTAAAAACTATGTGACAGTTGTCAATTTTACATTTGCATATTCGATCCACTCCTTTCCCTCGAGTAAAAAGAGAAAAGTTATGCCCATATCCAATGATGAACGCAAGTCTCCTTTCCTCTTTACATTAAGGAAAGCGGGTGAGTTAGAAAGGGCTGAGATTTTGTAACAAAAATTATTATGCAAAAGTATGATGAAATCTCATGGTGGTAGGAATCCATAGATAAAGCAGTGTAAACAAGAAACTACCTAAAAAAGAAAATGTTTGTAAAGTAAACGATTTTTTCTTACCTCGGATCAGGAAGAACAATCTTTTTACTAGCTCGAGCCGCTGGAGTCCCTTTACTTTTCTCCATGGCCATGAGATAGCTCACGTCGGCCAACACTGCTTCCAGGTCCGCCATTATTATTACTTTTTTAATATCTTCCAAAAAGTATCAATAAAACACTGGAAAATATTTGCAGAAGAGAATGGAAAACAGTTTTCCTAATAGATTTTGCTAGTTTACGGCAGTAGTAGTCGGAACAAATGTCAATCAAAACTTGGAGTGATCAATCACTGATAATGAAGTTGAATTATAAACTGTTTCCATAATTGGTGATGAGACCCTTCATTTTTTTACTCGTAAAAATAATGATGTTGATAACAGCATAATCAACGCTGCTGAATAAACAGTTAAAGTAATAGCGGTCTAAATTACTTTTTTCCTTATCGTTTGCCTTAACATCAATAGCGATATCCTGAATAAATATTAATCAACAAATCTAAGTGCACTAGAAGGAGTCTTTGCATTGCATTGAATAATTACATGGAAGAAATTTGACACACTTGTTGCAGTGGTTTTTTTAAAGTATCAAACCGTTTACTCTATCCAAACACCAACCACTTTCACTTTTGGAATTGAAGAGAAAGTGTGTTTTGTATAAAATTTATTACGTATAAATAAAAAATGGTAATCAAATTGATGTTTCTTTTTCAAGTTAATTTCCTGAATAAATTCTCTCCGTTTTCGTGTCCTCCACTTCTCTGGAACTATGTCTTTTCTTGTGCAAATGTTTTCATACTATAAATATTTATACCTTGGGCAAGTAGACAGATCGCCTGTCCATTCAGACAAGATGATCAACTTTAGTAGCAATAGTAACGGTGGTAATAATATTCATGCCTGCTCACAAAACGCTACTAAAAAGCTTTTTAAACAGTTTCTTTTTATACTAGAAGTAATACAATTAGGTTCCTTGTACTTGTTTATGCCTAGAAGAATATATTATGCCATAGAAAATAGGCTTTTTTATTTTTGTGCGTTTAAGAACTTTCTGAAAGAGAGTCTCTTATATTATTACTGAATATGTTACGAGACTTTATGGATCAATCCATGAAAACAAACTCAGAAGTCAATAACAACACTTTCTCACATTTCACCACAAAAGATGCAAAAAATTGTTTGTAACAAGTGTAGAAAATTGGATTAACACACAATCCAAAGCCAGCATGGTTGATGCACAAAGGATTTCTTTTCTCGTCGTTGCGTTGGTGATTGTCAAGAAGATGTGAGTGAGACCAGGAAAAGAAGTAAAATTCGTTGTTCAATTTTCGTCATTCACTTCGTCTTTCCTTCTTCTTGTTAATTTCGATAGGATCACGATTCCAGTTAAAAAGAGTTTTAATTACTTGCTGGGGCTTAAAAGTGAGTCATGATGATGACTACGAAAATATAAGAAATGATGGTGGTGATTGGAAAACTGTCTTTATTTAAATCCTTAGCAACTATGTTACTTTGATTTTCTCTATTCTTCAAAGTTGCTGGGAACAATCATCTTTCTTTAAATGGTTGAGCGTGGAAGTAAGAGGAGAGTCACACAAGAGTCAACCTGAGTAGGGAATGCAGTTTGGATTATTATTAAACTGGTCATATAAAAATGATGAACATTAAATAAAAGACCATAGAGCATCCATCATCGCGTTTTTATTATTCGCAAAATTGTCCTATCCATCGTCCCCTTTTCAGGGATTGCAGTAATGGATGGACAAGCCAAGTTTGTTTTAATATCGTTGTAAAAGAAGCACGGCATAATGCTGTAGATATCTCCTCTCTTTTGCAATAATGATTCTACTTTCTTGTCTTCTGCTGATCCTGTGTTGATGACGATGGAAACTTTTCAGGGAAGAATCTTCACACATAAAATTTGAACGAGGGGAGATGTTGGGTGGGAGAGAAAAGAGAGACGTCACAGTTTAAATTTATGTTTTCACCAAAGTCATAGTAACGAGCAGTAAATTTAACAAATGAGTTCAAATTTGTACTCCTATAAAACAATGATCTAGTTTTTCATCTTCATGAGCAACAAGTAACAATTTTTGTAGACATTCACTGATATTTTTTATTCTGTCATGCTTTGTAAAGGAGATAATGTGTTGGAATTTGTTAGTATGACAATCATACCAAGAAATGATGATGACAATTACATAGAGGGGTCAGTGTAAGGATGAAGATGATGAGGAAGTTGGCAAGTTGCTCAATGATTGATGTAGAAAATCACTGGACAAAGTGATCCAAGCAAAGATCCCAGAAAAAACGCTGTTTTTATTGTGTCAATGAAACTAGAAGTGTTCAAAGTGATATTAGCAAACCATCATATCGATAATGATAGTTTCCAGTAGTTTGCTGGGAAATGATGGTGGTTGGGTGAAGGAGCAAAAACCTTGTGTGATGTGTGTGATGAAAATTAGGGGAAAACGGAAGAAGTTGTTTATATTTACTGTTGTTTTGTACCAAAACTGTGGGAATTTTGCTCCTTATAATATTACCGTTAATGGAAAAGTATCTGAAAGCGTTGTTTAGTTGTTGATTTGCATTTTTATGGATGTAGAGTACAGCGGAGGAGTTAAGTTGATTAACGTCGATTATGTGTTTATTCCATGACAACGATGTAAATTGGTTGTTTCTGCTTTTATTTTACTATTTTATTGCCTTTTGGTGGTGCTTGCTAAAATCCTCGTTTTCAAGTCGTTGAACTGATTCCTTTCTTCTCTTGTAAAAACTCAAAACAATTGGTTTCCCGTTGATTCTGTAATATACGTATATGGCAAAATTCACAGATAGCTCTCAGGGCTCATAGAAAATAGAGAATGAATGATCCGGTGCGTTTGCTTCCAAAAGTTTTCTTTTGATGCTGTCCCCGTTTGACATGAGACTTTTCCTTTTTCTCACGCTTAGTTCTATGTACAAAGTTTGTTTTTGGTGGAAGAGAGACACTAGTACCGTTGTTGCTGTAACCATCCACTGCATTCATTGTCTTCTAATTCCGTTTATTGCTTGTAAATATGTAGGTCTTCCTGTAATTGCAAAGGAGGCAAAAAGTCATTGCAATGATTAAGCTAAATTTTTATTAGTACATTGCAATCCTTTTAATTTTATGCTTGTTTAAACTCATTCAACGAGTACATTATGCTGCAAGTAATCATGAAAAATCATAAAAGAAATCGTTCATTTTAAATAATTCCAGTTCAAAGAGTAGAAAAATATATGATCACGCCTGGTTAGCCTTAAAAAGTGCCTTGTCTTAACGAATTGACAAAAGGGATAAAAATTAAAGACGTCGACTATCTTCTATGTAATAAACACAAGAAGGATGTTATTCCCTTTCACATTGCATATTATTATTGTTATATAACGTATTATATGTCATTCACTCCTTGATACATCGTCAACTGCCACGATAATCACCATTCCTACCCTCTCTAAAAAAATTCAGTTCTAATAGTAACAGAAATGCAGGTGTTTCGTTGCATTATATAAAAGTGACAAAAATGGTGGAAATACAAAATATTATGGTTTTATTTCACTCTCATCAGCAATATCGTGAGTTAACGTTTATATCAAATTCTATTCGAATCCCATTACTTCCACTGTAGAAAAGACATAACAATAAGACGACGGCAGTTCATTAGATATTATGCAGGAATATAAGAGATGATGAAAAGGTGCTTTGCTGTTATGATTATTGCTGTATGCAGAATGCTGTTTTTCAATTCCTTAATTTTTGTAACTACTTTTTGCTAGTGGCACTGCTAAACTGGTGTATAAACCACATTTTGTGTTTTTAAACGCAAACACCTTTTTTCCTTCCATTACTTCTCTATTACAAAGTAGAATCGTTATTGGTCTTTTCTTATAATTAACTATGTCTTTCTGATCGACAATGTAACATTGAAAAAATAATTATAAGATAATTGCACCCATTCATGAACTGGTCTGTTGGCAAGAGACAGGTACATACAACTTGCAGCAATATTAGCTGAAAGATAAGGTCATCAAAACTGAGGTCAACTAATGAAGCCCTACAATGGTAGATATATGCGGCTATTGATTTTGATGACATGTTTGTTAGATGTAAACTGCAGTTATAACTTTTGTGCGTGATATTACTTCAACTGAATTTTAAATATTTTTCCATTCTTTTTTATATTACAAACCACTTGCTACTAAATCTTCACTGAACCAGAGCAATTGAAAAGGGACGAAGATTAACGATTTTTTGTTTAAAAGGATTAGTCATATAAATGTACAAAAGAATATGTGTACGTGATAACATTTGTCCCCTCATAACTGCCATCAACAACAAAATTTATTTGTTCAATGGATAAATAACTGTTTACTAAAGAGAATTAAACTTTTGGAAAGATTTGAAGGCAAATGAACGAGCACAACTACATGAACTTTTTTGTTTTAGTTAGTATAAGTATTGTATTGAATTGATTATAAATTTAATCTGAAAAGTTGGGTAGTGACTCAAAGACTACGCTAATTTTAACAGGATCAAACTTAACCTTTTGGAAGCATATAGGTTTTAAGAGTAGAAGAAATGATGGATGACTAATAAAATCGTCTTTGACATATCAAATCAATTAAATATATATCAGTTTCCTGCATATATCAGACAAAAATATCATTTCTCTAAACCCCATAATATCTGCCGATGGGATTAGTAATTTTTAAATTGCCATTTTTGCCAGGGATTGAATATTATGCTTACAGCGTAAACTAGCCTGTTTAAATAGAGTATATGGTAATATGCTCATATTATGGTAATTATGCACTAATGAGTAAAATAAATTGGATATTGTTTATCATTCATAAATCTATTTACCTTTTCCATTTTACATCATTAGAAAAGTTTAATTAAAACAGGTCCAATCACGTTACGTAATGAGATTTAAAAAGTTAGCTACTGAACGATAATTTCTTTTTGATTCTCACAATCAATCAAGCAACACATAATGCGTAAACACCTATTTCTCGTCTTGTCACCGACTTTGTTAATTTCACAAATTAAGATACAATTTTCACCGTTTTTTCTCTTACCTTACTTTGAATGGCCAGTTGTTGAATTGTCACGGGAAGTGAGGTTGTTCTATGCATAATATAACCAATCATTTAGTATCACTGATATCACGATGTCGTCATATCTTTTTACACTGACAAACCATTAACATTTTATCATGATCGTCATCATCACAAACACTAGTCCTGTCTCTTTTCCCTGATCTCCCTAGTTGTTGTGTCGAGTTAAAGATTTTTTTATAAAACAACAACAGTTTTATAAAATGTTTTAAAGGCCTGTTTTATATTGAGCGCATCATTACATTATATTTTATCATCACTTGGATCAACCGCGCATCATCAGTTTTCCTTTTATTCTTCTTTTTGATTATGGTGGGGGTGACGATGATGATTTGCAGTGTAAAACTGGTCTGATCGGCCAGTGCAATGTATCCGAAATTTAGATGATAATGGTGATGATTGCAGTTGGTTATTAGAGAAAAGCGATGAAGGGAAAAAAGTAACTTTTTTAAAAGAATGCAGTACCTACACTTTCATCTCTATCATAACCACAATCTGCAGATTAATTAGTATTTGAAGACACCCACTTATCGTCAATCAGGGTAGATAAATTAATGAATGTTGTAGATTATAATTATTGTTATGACTGCTTTGCTTTCAAATGTTTCAGTTTTACTGTTTATAAATCCAAAGCTTTCTCACTCTCATCGTCACAGTAAATAAATTCTCTTTTATCAATAGGAAAACAGCACCATTAATTCACAAAAAGGTTTCGCAACATTTAGATTAGAAATGCTCATAGATTCAGTTTAAATAATGTCAATTTCCTTTTAATTAACACAAACTATTCAATGTTGTCTTTTTATCGCTGTTTCCACTTTTTCACAATTGTAAAATTTGATATAATTAGGTAAACTAATAATGTTTTTGATCTCGATTTAATATGCAGTAATTAAAACAGGGATTTTCCTCAAACTGATCTTACCATAAACATTTTACTTTCTTTGCATCGTCGGTTGTAATTAAATTATTTTGTAGAACGCAAGAAAGTTGTTTTGCTTGATAGTTTTTATAGTTAGGATATTCGCAAAGTTGTTTAATGCATCAGCATTTAAATTCACTTTCAATTAAACTTGTAAACATACTAATGATAAGTATTGTTTCAGCTTTATTACAACAGCATTGACAGTAGCGTTACTAATACTGCTGATTAAATGAGGAAAGTGCTTGGAAAATTGGAATATTTTTCCAGAGCAAAAAGTTGCACCTTGATAATTATTTCAGCCCTTTAGGATTATATTAAATTCCATGGCAAGCGTTGCCTTGAGAGACATGGAAATCCTTGCTTTCGGTTATTCTGGAGGCTGACAAATCCAGAGAAAGGAGAAAGAGATGTCAACGAGACAAAAGGAATGGCTCACTCACACACATAAACTTTGTCCACGGAGGAGACGATGATTGATAAAGCAAATGTGTTGGACGCCGTCGGTCGGTAAAAAGGTTATGATGATAGTGATGATAAATATTTTACATATGAATTGACTGGGAATAAGGAAAAGTGAAAGAATGTTCCTTCGGCAGAAAAATAATGATTATCGGGACAAGTTTTAGTAATTCATTGGGTGTTTTGACGAGTTCTATTAAGTGAGGAGGATTGCAATCACATTGTTTTATTGTTGCTTCGATAACGACACTGCTACACCATACCAAATAATTTTCTTTCACAGAGAAAACAGGAGCAATTTTTTTAAAAGGAGGAAACCTTTTTTCTTTACGGGAATGCTTTGCTTTTCTTCCTTTTGTTTTCACTGAATCGTTCCACCATTACCTTAAGAATCCTTTCCATCACCACACTTATTATTATTCTCTGGACGATGCAACTTCATCCTTAGAACTGATCAGCCAAAGACAGAGAGGAAGAAAGATGAGGATGAATCAGAGAGATCGCACAATAAAGAATCCTTTGGGTAAAAGGATTATGAAGATGGTCAATAATAATAATAAAAGTGTTGTTCCTCCAAGGGTAAGACGAATGAAGTAAGTTGGAGCAGGAGCAGCGGAGTTTACTATGAGAGAACTGACCGTGATGGTGGTGGTGGTGATGGTAAGTAAGTGTGGCCTGGTAAGCAATATTATCACTAGGACAGGATGATGATAGTAATTTTAGGTAAGGCGAGGTGGCCTAGCCTGGCATTTCAATTCAGAACAGGAGGAAAAGGTAAAACGATGACTGAGAGCAAAGAAAAGAGTGGGGCCCGATTTACTTTACTAACTTTTCTTTTTCTACAATTTCACTCGATTTCTTCGTTTTCGTCGTCTTTAACCAACACCAATTCATTTCTTGTCCTCTCCGTCATCCGTAAAAGAGTGTGTTTTGGAAGAAGGAGTATGTATGTGTGTTGCTGGCTTCTGCTGCCGCTGATGTTTTTTTGCTATGGAGAAGAATTAAATTCTATATAGAAAAGTGCAATGTAAAAGAGTGAAGGAGTTGCTAGCAGAAGGAAAACTAGGGATTGAACGTGGTAGAGAGATTCTCTCTTGTTTTTTAGTCAATGTGTGTGTATATGAGACTCCGTTATTTATGAAGATGGTCGTGGATGGAGGTGGTTTTGTATTAGCGAAACGCTGCTTCTGGCTCTTCCCAATACTTTCAGCTCTCTATCTCGCTGCTGCCGTTGTGAAAACGCTGATATAGGATTTCTATAAAGGCACATGAATCTTTATAATGACTGAAGATAATACATATATGGTGCTAGGTGACTCGCTTAGCTTTAAAGCTGACTAGAAATGTGCTGGTTTGCACAAAGCCTACTTCATCATCCATATAGCATTCCCAACAATCCACTACTTCTTTTACGACTTGTACAATGTATGAAATGAAGTCTTGTTCAGATTTTGCTTTTTCGTTTCCTCCAAAACTGCCTGCCTCTTCTTTTTGCTCAACTCTTCTGCTCTCTGTAGATTGTGAGCTGCAACAACATGAGGTTTAGCCTTCCTCAGCTAAAGGGACATATCTATGTTATATCGTGCTTTGTTCATATCGAGGTGTGTGAGCCTTTGGTGATTCTGTCTCTCTTTGTGCTTCATATTGGCTGAGAGACTTTTTGAAGAACAAAGTTTGTTGGAGTGGAGTTCTATCGCGAAATGACTGAGTCTTGCTATTATTACAAAAGGCTATGTAAGCAAAGGGGTAAGGAAGAGATATGAAAATAGTGAAAAAGTAGTGACGAGAGGCTTTTTGTGCTGTGGGATTGCTAGTAGGACAGATAAATAGCTCTCTGTAGTGTAGTGCTACAACCACCACACAAGTATGCTTTAGTTAATGTAGCTGATGGAAATAGGATTGCCGATTGTGATGATGTTTTTAGAAAAACCAACAACAACATGGAATGCCAGAGTTGGGCTACTCCATTTCATTCACAAACTCACGGAAGGAAAACTAAATAAAGCCACAAAGCATAGTTTTAATTTTGCAATGGGTGGTCATTAGATCTGCAAATAATTGCATTCGTTTCTAATCATACTCGTAATTCATTCTTTAAATTTATGTGCACCAAAACACTCATTTATCTATTGAGCCATAGTTTTCCGCCTTTTACAAATAATTACTACGAAGTCATGCAGCATGCAATTTCTTTTGGCTTTGCATTCATCACGCAACCCATTTTTCCTAAAGAAATAATAAAATATTGAGTTCTTGTAGACGCTGGATAATTATAATTTAATAATGACTCGAAGGCTAATTTTTTATAATTTTTTTAGCAAGCGCTTGTTTCTTCAAGATTTGCCCATGTCTGATATTTTTTGTCCATAAAGAGATTGAAACTTAAAAGACATTGTAGTAGTACTGTACAAGCTTCTTTGTTGCATTTTAGATCTTTTCTAAGGATGATGATGATCAGAAAGAATAACAAGATGATATAAGAGAAGAGGATATGGGTTTGTGTTAGGAATAGTCTCCAACAACCAACACCAGTTTACTTTGTTTCTTATTTGTTTGCAGAATAGTATTTTCTGCCTTACTACCTCACACCAGCAGCAATCACATTACTCAACATGAAAACACTTTATGCTAACGCTACTGCTGCTGATATGATGGCGTGGTGGTGACTTATGAATCCTATCAAAATTGCAACAATGTACTTTTTATTTTATATACAAGCATATTTTATCCAATGCTGATTAGCCAGAAAAAAGTAATAGTAATCATTCTAGTTTATACCGCAAAAGCGAACATGTTTGAATAAGCAGTATCATCATTATCATTTCCATAGATATAATTGTGGCCTAGAATGGCAAGTTAGTGACATGCTACTCAAAAGAATGCTAATACAATATAAATGAAACAAAGTAAGCCCTTGCTGGATTCTTTTTGCATTTTTGTCTACATCATAGCCACTCTGCAAAACCCAACCCTTTGCTTTGGAAACAATAGTTTTTTTAGTTTTAGATATCTAATATTGTTCACTAATCTTTTTGATATGTCCAATTTGCGATAAGAAAAGCTGCACACAAATACACTTTTTGCACATGTTTTTCTACAACAAAGGTAACCCAGTGAATTTATGAAGGAGATAAACAAGCGTCCATCCTACGTCCTTCTGACAACTTCATTCATTAAACCTCATTCTATTAATCTTTTTAAACACTTGTAATAGTTTTTTTGCGGCAAGGATTTCAGTTTATAGTTTTGAAATACGCAGTTGAAATAATAATTAAATTTCTCTGAACAATGTTTTATGATCTTTCATAAATTATGTAGCTGTGGCAAAAACATTTTAAGATAAGGAAAACATGCAGAAATTTTGTGCTATAACCTTTTTGCTGAAAAATTTGACCTACTTTAGCCATTATTGGACAGGGTTTATATAGCACGGAATAGGTAGAAAAGCAATAAAAATAAAAAACAAATTCGTTGTTCCTCTTCTATTTTTGCAGTACGGCAGCCTAATCGTTGGCTTTAAAGGTGGGTAAAGAAGATGAAGAGGAGTAGAGGACGCATACAAAAGGATCACTTCATCCAATTTTTTCACTCATGAACCAAAAGAGAGCAAAGATAAATTGAAGAGGGCACCCAGCAACACCATTCATCTCTTCCTTACCACCACCAACGGCAACGGCACATCTTTCCAAAATGTGTAAATATGCTCATCTACTTTATAGCTTTAAAACTTAACAACAGCATCCACTTTCATTTTCTGTGAAAAAGATGATTGGCAAAATAAGTTGGACTAGCTGATGATGACGCTTCTCTACTTGTGTTGTTGGCTGTTGTTATTGGGACAGACGTAAAACATGGCCTCCCTTTCTATCTATCTCTCTTACCACACCACATAACCTCTTTCAGTGGAAGCCTTCAATTACAAGAGGAATAATGTGTACAAAATTTCACTTACAGGATTTTGCTTTGTTGATAAAACTCCTCTTTTTGATGAAGTTTTCCATAGGGCGCACGACTAATTAGAACTCTTTATGAAACAACAACATTGTTGACGATGAAAAGGATGGTGTTACGAATGAGGAAAATACACAAAAGCAATCCTACAAACAGTCTCAGTAACGGCAGTGGTGTACCCGATGATTATTGTCTATTTAAAATCAGCTTGTCATTATCATTGCAAAATATGATCAAAATAACTATCCTTGTTGTTTAAGGAATTGCTGCACATGAATATGGATCCACATCATCATCACCGTCATCATCATATTGCCCTCGACTTTAACAAACGGAGCAAGAAATCTAGAATCAGCGAAGTAAGAATGAGCAAGCAGTAGCAACAACAAAATCCAAATGTCAAAGTGGCAGACGCAACATACCAAATATGTTTTAAAAAGCTTGTCGTTTTGTCAGAAAGGAAATATATATCTAGAAAAAAACTAAGAAATGGCTATTTCAAACACATTTTTGATTTAAACAATTTCTTTTAAACTTTTGTATTAAAGGAAGAAGTGCAGAAGAAGCAAGGAACCGTCACTGTATATTTTTCTATCATGAGCATCATCATCAATTCATCGTGTTTAGTTGCCTTAAAGACGAGTTGGAAGACTAACGAGAATCATTCTATCATCCGTGGTGTTATCTGCAACAAAATTTCTAACACGTTGCTAGCAAATTGACGTAAATAAACATGTAAGTAGGATGATTATTAATGTTTACATAACACACTCGAAAAAAGCGTTTTTGCTAATACAACTCTCATCAAATTCTACCCTTACAATTTTTAAATGAGCTTATTTCAAATATAAAACTCAATTTTGCCTTAAATTTGAAACCACATTGCTATTATTCTATTGTCAATTGAAACTGCCTTAATTGGGGAAACTTGAGACTAGGCTTGCTCTTGATGGAATGATAGTTTCTTTTCTTCCTTCTCCAAACAAGTATGACTAACTTACCACATTTTTCAACTCTCAGAAGCAAACGAATCGCAATTTTACTGCAAAAATGGATTCAAATTACACAAAAGATATCCCGTTTCATCACCCTTCCAAGACAATGCATACATTTAAAATGATTTCCGGTTGTGAAAAAGACTTTTTTTACTAACTGGCTCTTTTGTTGGTTCAAGCAGTTGACCCGTCTGCAAGTAAATTGGCATGACAAAGTTACTTGGCAGCAGCTTAAATAGCGAAATGGAAAACAGGAAAGACTTTGTTTTGCGCTATATTTTGCCGTCGGCTCCGTTTCACAAACTATGAATGTATATCTCTAATGTTAAATTGGTGGAAAAATTCTTTTGTTCAATAACTTTCTAAGGATGGAGTGGGGACCAAAAAGAAGACAATATATAACAGAAGAACAATTTTAAAAAAGGGATGAATTAGCAGATATATAGAGTTGTAAAACATGGCATGACAGTAACTAAACGTATACATATGCCTAAACCTTGGCCTTTTCTTTTTACTTAAAAGAACCCAGAAAGTGAAAGCACATCGCATCATACACTTTAGTGGGTACCAGTGCTGACGCCAGTATAGAAGATAAGTGTGCTTTCTCTCGCGATATGTTTGTAAACGCCAACCAATATAAAAATAATCATCAACGCATTCTCCGAAAAAAAATTGTGGCACCAACTTTATTCTATTCATTCTCCCTTCACACTTTCACTTTTTCTCACTCGCTTTTCTAAACATAATCATACGTGGTATTATGTGCTTTATCTGTTTTTCTCCTCTCGGTATTGTTGCTGACTGGGCTTCCTGCGTAAATAATAGTTTGATAGTGCGAGGGAGGCCTAAAAAGGTGGCTTGTCGTGTCTTATTATATTATTATCATCGCCACCATCATTGTTTGTTGTATGGTGGTTGGGCACCGTGTGCCATCGCCATCACCGCCTCCACCACTCATCATCACCATCATATTACAGACCACACTCTGTGAATACAATACTTTCTTTTTCTTTAACTTTTTTGTAAAGAATGAAAAAAAGAAAGTGTTATTTCAAGAAAGAAAGTAAAGCGAGAGTGTAGAAATAACACTAAATACGTTGTAAGTTGTTGTTGAAGGGCTGATATGTCGCTTAACTAACAAACTCTAGCATCGTTTTCCCTCTGTTATTGCTTGTTGCTGTGTATGTTTGTATTTTCTACTTTATACAATATGATTGTCATTATTGCCATACTCAATGCAATCATAGAATATGTCTTGAAAACGGCAAACGAAGAAAGAAAAGAAAATAATACCTACATTGCTTAACATACACTTACTTTCACTTCTTTTTATTCCAATTTCTAAAGAAACTTGCTGTATTTCTTGAGTTTTTCTGGTACCACTACCGGGAGAAAGTCATTTTTTATGAGAGTATGAACAGTTTGTATGAAAGTTGCGGTGAGAAGAGGCGGCGGCAGTGGTGGTGGTGGTGGGAAAAGAGAAAGTCATTCATGACATGACACAATGATTATTATTATAATGAAGATTCCTATTACACCCTAAAGCGGTCTTTCATGCTTAGCTTACTTCAGCAAAAAAAACGCATTTATCTCTGCTGTGATGCATTTTACTTAAAAATCGCATTTTTAAGCCGTTCCAGATATTCCTGAATTGTGTAGGGGTAACAGAAGCAAAATATTATATAATAATACACAGAATTATATTCCAATCCAATTATATTACGAGCGAGTATTCATTCAGTGGTAAAACTCTGTAGAAAAATTAATGGCATGGGCAAGTCCGCTTAAGCAGATTCAGACTCCATTCATCTCATCTTAAAATCAATTTATTAGCAAAGTAGACCAAGAAGGTAAACTGGAAAAATAGGGGTTTTGAAGCGGCACAAGATATGACAGGTATATTATAGAGGAATACAAAGTAGATGACAATATAATATACCATTATGGTAATATACGTTGATTTCACACGCTCAAATTCTCAGAATTATTCCATCTTTTTTCCTTTCTCAATCTATCCTTTTGCCACAAAAAGCAAGTTGTAAACGAAATTTTAAAAAGGAAATTGTGGTAAAGGATGAATAAAGAATATATATAGACATCATAAAATTTTCACGCCCAGAGAGTTTCCTTGTATAGTTAAGGTTTAAATATGTACCTGTGTACTATCCACCTCGTTTAATTAAATATGGCTTGGGATTTTAAAGAAAACGTGCAACTCCTACACTCATAACAGCTCACAATATATTTGAAAATACTTCCGTGATGGTAGAAATATGATAAAATACAAGGAATTTGAATACATCTCAAAAAAGAATAAAATATTTAGTATAGAATTTTATTAATCCCGTTTTATTCATGGAATTTAGATGGGTATATGGTCGGCAACAATTGCGAGTTTAATTATTTGCATGAAGAGTATATAATCCGGAGAAAGTAGCTCGTACAACAGCAGCTTTGGTGTTTAAAAAGAATAAGACACACAAAAATGCTTCCTGAGCAAATAAAAAATGTATCCTTATTTTGCATTCTCATGGAAAAGTAAATGAAAAGAATGGACTAGCTCAGAATTGTTTAAAAATACGGATTTTACTGCTTCAATAATGCCATTCAAATAAAAAATAAAAATGAAGTCGGTCAACATTCTGCACTATTTTTACTTATCTAAATCTTCTTTTTATAAAAATTTTCTTTTTAAATACATTTTACGTGTCTCAATGAGTCTCTTACTAATCCTTTCTGCTCATCTCTTTACATTTAAGCATTTTTGTAATCTTAATTCCATCCCTTGAAAAGGAAAGCCTCATTTAAGCCCTATACCTTTTCTGTTTGTAGGTAAGCTTTAGGCAGGGAAGGAAATGCAGTGCTTTTCAGATCTCTTTCTAAAATTACAGCAAAGACAACTTTCTCCAACAAAAGTAGTGAGTTATTACGAGATAGAAAAAGTAAGAAACGGAAGGGAATATTTTTATAACTTAAGTAGTAGAGCGCTTTTCTTTTTCTCAAAACTTAGTATTCTCCAATTTTTCCTGAGGGGAAATAAAGGATCACCACAAGCATATTACGGGAAAGAACGGGAGTGACTGTTGTTGAAGGGCTATGTCTGGAACAGAGAGGGTTGGGCAATAAGCAAGTTTCATTAATATCATGATTTTGTTACCGTTTTACTCTTTGAGGAGGAAATATATGGAGAATCTTTATTAGGACTTGGAGAAATGAACTTTTTTTTACGGATATTAGTGAAAAGAAGTTTGTTTTTTCTTCATATACAACTCATCTGAGGTAGGGAATAAGAAATGATTCTTTTCTCTATTTGCTCCGACGATAGAAGTTGGTAAATTTCGGATGTTATTATGTTACCTTTCCTCTTTCTCTCAAAGTCCCACAACGCTTCTCACCAGTTCAATTGAAGAATCACCTTCCTATGTGCCCCTCCTACTTCTTTAAAGAATTTTTCTAATTAGCTCTATCTATGCCACGAAACTCTGCCTGCCTTTCCTTCTCATGTCTTTCCACTTTTGTAGACTTAAACTTTTATTCAGAGAAAAAGTTTTTCTTAGATAAAGGAAACTTCTTCGGGGTAAAAAGAGATTAAATTTGTAGTTACTACTCGTAAATAAAAAATAGAACAAGAAGTTAACTATGCTTTATCACCTACTTCACCAAATCAAAATTCTTTTGTTTTCTAATGAAAAGGATGCCATTTGATTCTTTTGTTTTGGTTCATGATTAAATTATTGCAAATATTATTTTTACTTTTTCGACAACTGTTTTCGGGATGAAATTAAAGATATCAATAAATACGCATCGGATTGTTTATTTATTTATTCATTAGTCATTCTTGACACTTAACTTATTACTAATTGCTTAATACAATCGTTACTATTCGCATTATTGCTGAAAGGATATGATTTGGTTTTAGTGAGTAGAAAACAAGATCAAACTGATTCACAATGAATTTATTGTTTTGATTCGAAGGAAGATGAATTATGTTTGTTGCAATACTTTGAGTATAAATCAGATTTACACGAGTTTGAAATTTATAATTTTGACGCAGAATTAATATTGTATGACACCGTGAATGCTATCATTGTTAATTTTAAAATAAATAGAAAGTTGAATGAAATGACTTTTTGGCAATCTAATTATTGCAATGGGCTAGTTCTCTTTGTCACTGTCAGTATCGATCTTGCTCTTTTTAATTCCATTTTGCTTGCATGAATTCTCGGTTCCAACAGATACATTTTCAGTTTTTTCCTCATCTACTTCTTCAACCGTTTCATCGATGGAGTCCATATCCTGTACAGGTGGACCACACCTTCCACAACTATTTCTAGGAGATACCTCCAGCTTTACCAAAGAGAGACGCCGGCGACTAACGTTTTCTTCTACAAGACGAACTTTATCCAAACGAGCTCTGAAACATAAAATTACCACGTGAAAATGCACATAATAATTAAATGGATCTGAAATAATGATTTGTAATTTTAAGCTTTACCTCCAAGTTTTACGTTCCTCAGCAAACGTACTCATAGTTTCGTTAATAATCCTCTCCTTTTCTATTTCATGCTCTCTTTGCATGTCTATAATACGTTGCCTCAGGAACGCATTTTCATGTTCCAGCCGTCTGAGTTTTTGTAGGTATGTCTTTGGAGCAACGACCGTAGGTACTTGGTAATCATCAGATTCAGTTTCTGACTCCATACTACTGTCAGAGGTGGTCGGAATCTCTTGTACAGGCTTCCTCGAGGTGTTTTTTGGGGGCAAAGGCGGCTTGGAACTTATTTGTTTTGGTGTAAGATTACTAGTTCCGTTTCCATTGTAGGGAATAGCTTGAACATTCAATTCCACAGGGCGGAAGACAATTACCTAAATCAAATGGGAAGATTATGCCATAATTAAAAAATTGAAATGATTCTTAAACGTTGTGAATTTATTAACACCAAACGTTGCTTACGTACATTACTAGCTATTGCGGAATTATGTAGAACTTGGAGAGTAGAATCTGCTACAGCAGGATCCGGATTCACATTGACAACCATACAAATATGAGTGGCAGATGTAAAATAGCTTTTAAAAATGTGAGTCAATTTACTCTCTCGGAATGGAACAGTCTCAATCATGCCATGTGCAGGAAGATTTGTCTGTTTCTCTCTAAAATTTGATTATACCATTTATTATTTGATTTATGAATGATGATTTTTTGTTAAGAATTCGTACACACAAGAACATACCTTAGCAGACGAATCACTTTCAGTAGAACTGTCAGTGAGTTATTAATGTTGCCTGATTCTTGCAGCCGAAAACCTTTATTTTCGGTTTGATTAGCTCGTTCCATGCCAGCTAAGTCGCAAAACGTCATTCTGTAATTAAGGAAATAATTGAATAATAATGAATTATCCATGTAAATGTATTTATTAACACCAGCTTAAAAGACAAACATTACCTATGAACAGTCTTTGGGTATGGCGTGGTGTTTTCAATTCCGATGCTAACAACACGGATAGTAAAAAATGAGTGAGATCGACTAGAATTTTGATTCATTTGAGTTGCTGCAAACTGCAAGTTCTTCCTTCCGGCAAGAAATAGTTTATATGCTTGCTCATCGGATGTTACAGGTATCTCAGTAAGATCTGTTGCAACACAAAATGTTAATAATTGATATCGGTGTTGGTAATGCATCAAACATATACAATAACAATCTTCAAAAACGTGTCTGACCTTTGATGTACACAAATCCATTTCGATCTTGGAGTAGTTTCAATTCCTTTCGTCGTTTGTTTTTCACAATTGATATATTGTCAAGCAGATCGTATACACGTTCGTTGTAGAGCTCAGCATAGGAAACCCAGACACTATACACTGTCGATGACAAAGTGGGATCATGCTGGCGAGCTGCAAAAGTTTCAAACAATCCATTATTTTTCTTACAATTTAAAACTGAATAAAATCCTTTAAACCAAAGATAAGAAATGTTTCAGACCTCCGACAAAATCAACTGTTACTCCTGACCTATCAGAGAATGCCGAAGTTGTCAATCGGTACGAATTCATAAGTTCTCCTTTCTGTATTTTATAATAAAAGCAATTATGAACTGCCAAAATAAAAAGTTAATGTAAAACAAAGAATTTACAAGGAAGACTGGCTTACAATATTGGCGTCAGCTATGATTCTCTCTCGTTTTTCAACAAGATTCTGAACTTCCTGTGGAGTAAGGTAATGGAATGACTGGTACAAGTGTGGACGTATATTTGCTTGCTCGTAATGCCGATCTGAATATCTGCTGAATATAACATCAAGGGTTCGAGGAATGACACCATAGTCTGTCCCATGACCTATATGAGCAAATAAAATGAAAAATTAGTATAAACAAGTGCATTCAAAAACTATTATTGGCATTTCATCTGTTTTTTATAAAAGGGTACCTTGCATTGTGTATGTCTTGCCGGAGTTTGTTGCACCATAGCTAAATATCAAACAATTTTCATTTCTCATAAATTTTTCTATCATTGGAGTGACACATTCTTCAAAAATGGTCGATTGTCCACAGGATGGTCCTAAAACCCTGCTAAATTTGAACTCCATATGCTTTTTTGGAACATTGCTCAAGATATTTTTCCGGTTTGCGTATGCTACCACCGTATTTTCGTCCTTTACTTCAAGACACTAAAACAATTAAATAAGTATAATGTCAGTCAAAAGTAGCAATCCTAATGAAAATGATTTTATGTCTTCCAAAAAATCAATTGTGTCAAGTCATAGGGAGTTTCTTACTGCTTCCCCTTCGGGTCCTATACGTGAAGATGGTCTAATCCGAAGGAACGTCTTCAACCTTTCCTCTTCATCCACTTCCTGTAAAGGTATGGTAGAATTTCTCCCAGAATATATTTCATACAGATCAGGGCCCAAGTTCTTAATTACACCCTCATCAAATGTCTGCTCAGCCGGGTGTAGCCCAACAGTACTGGTTAAATCACAATATGAAGGTCGTGATTCTGCAGGCGTGGAATCGTTTGATGCTTCTCCCGTAGCACCCGTTGATGAAGATTCCGATGCCATTTCTAGAGAGTATCCACAATTTTAAAAACTTCCGGTTCCAAACAAAAACATAAATCCGCAACCGGTACAGGTGACTTAATTAGTCCTAAACGTAAATAACAAAATAAAACTTTAATTATAAAATAAACTTAAAAATGCAAAACAGCTGTAATTGATTTTAAATAACTCACATCTGATTTTTGGAACAAAAACAGGTCACCAAGAAGCTTATCAAATAGTTACAGTTCCAAACCACCAACTTGCCCAATTTAATTAGTGAACAACCTCACAAATTTACAGTTAATGTCACTGCCAATAATCCCAATTAGCAATTAAGAACTCTTTATACAAGGGACTCAATTTTAAACTACTATTTACCAATTAAATATTCAATAATAGCAGTTAAAATAGTAAAGTTTACTGAAAATTTTGACTGTAATTTAATTAATTAAGAAATTATCAAATGACACTAAAAATTTTGAAGTCAAACCAAATGTTAATTAAAAAAGTTAAGTTGCCTCTGTCTGGACAACCAACCTGATTTTGACGAAAACAAAAGCAAAGTTCTGTTGAGGAAAAGTGGAAAATTCAACGGTCAAATTTTCATGTGCAGAGGATAGAGCCAAATTTCTTAACTCTTTCCTTCTCCGCACGGTCTTTGTCCTCCTCTGCCTCTGCTCATGCCCATACATACTCCATAATACTATGTATGTACTATACAGCAAGTAAATTTGTATACCAAATTTGATCTTTCTTACATGGAATTTCATACGACTTAGTAATCATAAGTTTTTTGTACCGGTCATGTCAGACTTTTGGCCTCTCCTTCGTTTCATCTTCCATAAGAAAAATATCAATTCCTAAACAAGCTCTGTAATCATAGACGGTCCTAGATGGAGGGATCACGACGCTTTCATTAAACCAAAAATTCTTTGTTCCTCAAAAAGTATTCAAATGAAGTTTTAATTAAAGAATATGCAAAATATGAATAACTTGTCAAATGTGCAAATGATTAGGTCCAAGAGATGAAAGTTGAAGACATGTAAAAAGTTTATTTTTCTCATATAGACAGTTTTTACCGTTTTTAAGTGAGGTGACAAAAAAGCATTTTCTTTTTCTATACAAAGTAACAAACTTATATATTTTTTCTTTTTTTGGTTTTCTTATTCATTACAATTAGGAGGATGCGATATTTAGCGAAAAATTGTAATAAAAATCTTAAGAGAAAGTATGTTCATGTAGTATAATCTTATACATAATGTAAGAATAAGTAATAATATATATTTTATAACAGTCTCAAGAGCTGAACTGCGCGACTACTAATAATTCAACAACCAAAAAAGGGCACTAACACAGTAGGTCATTACAACAAAGTCAGAAAGTAACATAATGTATTATTATGTTAAATTTACTCCATGATATTACTAATCCAAAGTAAGGATGTGTATTTATACCATCCCTTTATCCTCATTCCGTTATATTTTGATTTCTTCAGTTGCCAGAAACACACACTCGTGTATTATTTTTAATTGCCCATTTTTTGTAACATTGACTGATATATTTTTCTATAGTTTAGTACAGGTTTTCCTCTATACCTTGGTAACTTTAATACATTTTCGTTGTTACAATGTCAACGATGATGATGATTTTTATTATTGATGATGCCTTCTATTGTTTAATGACGCAGTTTTTTTAAAGTTGTTCATTAACAACGTTTAAAATATCACATTCTTTCTATAATTATGTAGTCAGCGAGTTCTTTATATCTATTTTACGTTACATACACAAAAGGTTTTTGATTTTTTCTTCATAAAAACTTGATCTTTCTTCTTGTTTATATTAACAGCCCACTAGTACTTTTTGGTATTTATTCGCTTTAAAAAATTACGACGACATTTTAAACAAATCCTAGACAAAAAGAGAGGTAGAGGGGAATGAGGGGGAAAGAGATTCGTCTTAAAATTGGACTGATGTAAAAGTTTGTTTCCTTCCTTCATTTGTTTCCATTAATACTTTCTGTTTTACACAGAATATATAGCGTTCAGTCCTTTTTCATGTTGCAATAATGCAACAAAGTATTACATAAACTAAACTACAAAACTATCAATACGAATTCTATGCATAATACGAATAGGTAGCTACAATCAACTATTTGCAGTAACAAAAAGATTCATACTAAAAATTAATCGCCGAGTTGTATTAGTTTTCTGTAAGATTGCTCTGTGAATGTCACACATCTTGATGTTTTGCTGGTATGTGTTGGATAAACGGTTCACTCCACATTGTTCTTAAGTCACCCTTTAAAACAAAATAACAATATTTAGGGAACGTACTTCTTTTTATAATCGTTAGTGTTTTATGCTTATTACTATTACCTTTAGGTAAGCCATGGTAAGAAGTGGCAACAGGGTGAAAGGAACAAGATATAAAAGTGCTGGCTGGGCTGCTTTAAATACTTCAGACGAAACTGTGGCAGTTAGCAACCCGAGAAAGTAGCCGATGAGAGAGCAGTGGAAGTAACTGAAAGAGAAAAATCAAAAATGTTTGATTCAAAATATTAAAATGTAAAACTGGCAGTTATATAAACATGTATAACCTTACCTAATTTTACTGAGATGCGTTGGATTGGGGACGCCTAGTTCGCCTAGGTGTACAGCTTGTGACTTTTTGTAAGCGTCATAACGTAGAACGAAACATAAAAGAAGCCCTGGCATTACCTGTTGACAGAAATGATACAATATTAAATACAGTTGGCCAATTATATAATAAAACTAGTAAATAATTTACTTACAATATCACCAAGGCCTAACATTGAGAAATGACCGGTTGTGTAAATACTGGGGAAAACAAGCTTTCCTGGAAGGGAAAGCTTTGGTGCTTCACGAACTACTCCGCTTAAATGTAGCTTCCTTGCAACAAGTCCCATTGGGTTTTCA
The DNA here is from genome assembly GCA_036507315.1 of Lepidocyrtus fimetarius. Taxonomy (NCBI): domain Eukaryota; kingdom Metazoa; phylum Arthropoda; class Collembola; order Entomobryomorpha; family Entomobryidae; genus Lepidocyrtus; species Lepidocyrtus fimetarius. The sequence goes on from JAANSO010000120.1 coordinate 31,436, forward strand.
GCTGGTCGCGTTGCAACCTGGAAATCATTGCAATCATTGAATTAAGCATGATAATTTAAGTGAACAGGTAAAGACATTTTTGTCATTTTGCTTACTTTCACCATAACGTTAGCATTAAAGAGGTACGATGAAAAGAAAACCCAAAACACGTCATAAATGAGGAGACCGGTAAGTAGCAACGTAGAGACTTTTAGGCTCGGAAGACGTACAAAGGCTATGAATGCGACACATAGACCCATTCCCATCGCTAAAGATAAACAACAAGTATTGAAAAATCACAGATCCGACTATGAATTTCATTCATACAAAGCTCTTTGATAGTACTGACCGTCCATTAGCAGCCAATGTCCTGTTAGTACCCAAATACACACAATGGTGATTGAGAGAGAAAACGACATCAGTTCTGCACCAGTGAATCTTCCACAGATGCCAAACGATATTCTGCAAATAATAAAATGCTTTTAATTTGAGAATCATGTTTTATAATGTGGAATGTACTAATTTAAAAAGTTGTTTACTTGTTGCCTGAGGAGCATGGTCGAATAATGTATTGACACATTGGAAGCAAAAGGAAAGCAAGTGCAATGGTTGCTATCACTGTTGAATGAATCATAAAAAGGGCATTAACTTTGCTTTATTTGTTGCTGGATTAAAATTTATAGCATTATTGTTGCTTTTGATTTGAGTTAACTACCTGCAGTACAAATTGCAAACAACATTTGCATGGAATCAAAAAAGAAAAACATCACTAAAAGGGATATGGAAGCCCCAAGAGGCAGACAAAGTGCCTGCATTGTGTCCAAAGTTTGTACATCTAAAACAAACAAAGGAAAATCTGTAAAAAATATTTCAATAATACTTGTTAATAACATACAACAAACAATTTTTATCGAAAAAATGCGTAATATTACTAATAGGACATTAAACTTGGATAATTTTATGCCGGACAAAGAAAGCATATCAGCTCAAACTCTTTATTTCGGCTTTTGCTGTGAGCCATTTTATAAAAATATCTTTCAAGTCTACAGTCTAGACGTTAAAATAGAGAAATGAAACATGAAACAAAACATGTGCTTGAAAAGTTTGTATATAAATCAATTTAGAAAAGGTGAGGGGTGACAGCTAAGTTCAGATAAAGTCACTGCCCCGTCAGCAAAATAAAAAGTTGCTGGAGACTATTGCTGATTTAATGTCAACAATAAACACCAACAATCTTATCAGATTTAATTAATCCAGTATTTAATGCCGGTATTAGTAAATGAAGCTTATTGTGCTTTTAATTTTAATTATAATGCATGAACATTAAACTTACTGCTTTCGTTGTTGTTTGAAATTCCTGTTAATTTTGCCAGTTCTTTTTCTTTCTCTCGTTCGCGAGCTTCTTGTTCCATATTTAGTGATCTGGAAAAAGCCAGAATATTGTCATGAGTACGTTGAATTTTCAATTTGGATTAGTCATTTGCCTTCAAAAACATTCTTGCTTACCTAAAGCTTCCATAAACAATGAGAAGGATGGAAATGAGGAAGGTGGATACTCGTGATGAGTCCATTATGGCGTACGCCCTGAAATTATACACAATATTTTATCTTTCACATATTCATCTTAAGTTTGAGCAAAAACTTATATTGCGAAATGTATTATTTTTCTTTCTTAATTTGAGTTAGAAACAACACTTACCACTGATAATCTGGAGTATTGCTCATGATGACTGAACGGTTGTAGGTTTGCTTGGTCCTAATGAATACTGACTGATGATAATCTTGAGAATGATTAACTTATTTGTATAGGCCGGTAGATGCAATTATTTTAAGTATCACGGTTAAATAACAAAATAACAGGCTAAGTGATGATATTTAAACTTTACACGACGGTATCAACCGCTTTGGAAAATGTTTATTTTTCTGTGACAGACAACCCAACGTTTTTTTATTACTTTTCACGCCTAAAAGTGCTATTCTATTCAACTACGTCAAGTCTTTTTTACAATCGTAACAAAGTAGGAAGAGAAATCAATAAAAAGTCACGTACTAAAGTTTTTTACTAAACGCAGTGAAGTTCAAGTTTGTTGATATTTTCGCTAAATTATTCAAAACGTGCTGCTGTGGGATGATGACGCTTTTTAAATACTGTTATTTTTGTTAATTTGAATGTTGGTTTAAAAGGGTTTAATAGCTGGATAACAGTATTTTCATAATTATATAAGTTTGTGGCATTTCTTTATTCTAGAGATTATCTTCATAAATTCGCAACATAGCATTACTTTAATGCGTTAAGACAAACGGTGTGTGGCGGAAGTGAATGACTGTCTTTTTATGATTCTGCTAAAATCATGCACAATATTTTTAATTTATTTTAAGTTAGTTTGAACACTTTATGTAAAAAGACAAAATTGCGTACTTATTGCTCTTTTCTTGGGTAGTAAGAAACTCAATTTGTGATTCAACAATAATTGAAATAGATTTAAAATTCAATTTAACACTTTAAAATCGCAGGAATTATTTCCTTTAAGGTTTCACTTTTTGTATTGCTAAACGTTGCTGCCTTTGCTAAACTGAAAAACAAGTGTTGGACTAATGTTGAATTTTAAAATTCACGAACTTTCACAGTGGATTAACCGGTGCGCAATTTTTTTTCCTTTTACTAGCAGAAAAGGAATGTTTCGTCAGGACCGTAGTTTTAGAATTAACAATTTTTCCAGCTTATTTTGTTCCATTTTGGCTACGGGATGCAATATTTACGCTGAGTATTTTTATAGTCACAAATTATTCACGCAGTTTATAAATTCAGAGTTTATTCACAGTCACAATATTTTTATTGCTCCAGAGGTAATGATGCTGTCGGGTAAAACAGAACTTTGGCGATGGTTAAATGAAGAGTTAAAGTTGAGCACGTTACGTCTTTCCATTCCATCTGAAATAAAAATGTAATTATGAGGAATTAAAACTTTCCATTTACTCCAAAGTTTTTTACCCACAGATTTAAAAGTACCTGTGTTTTGCAGATAAGGGAAACGTTTCTGCCTTTCTCTTCATTTTAAAACCAAGCATACCATGGCAAATTGAAATTAAATGAAACTTTTTAAAACATATTTAAAAATTTTGGTTTACATCCTGCGTCAAAATGGCTACTTTCCCTAACCACTTAAAAGTAGATAGTGCTAATAAAGTTAAGGGAGCGCAATTACACTGCTCACGCGCAATTGTATATATATAAAATAATTTCAAATGCACCATTAAACCAAGTACATCCCTTTTAAAAAATTTCATTGCAGTTTTTACTCATCGTTGCAGTGCAGCAACAATGCATTATCAATACCACCTGCAGCAGCAAAACGCGTTATATTCATATTATATTAGTTACGCTGAGGACTTTAATACTAAATACAACACCATAACTATTATTACCCTCATTGCCATTACCTATATCACGCAGCAATTACGCCATCCCCTCCTCCTTTTCCCTAGATCTTTTGAAACCTTATAGGTTATCATATTCTGTAACGAACATATCCCTAAAGTTTCTACATCTCCTCCTCCTCCCTTCTTACAATAACCCCAACCGTAGCCTTTCCAACTTGGGTCCTCTTTCTACAAAGTCAATTTTCTCTTTAAACATTGTAGCATTGTTAGTGCACAACAATGGTCACACAGGTACTGCTACCAACATTATTATCAACACCACCGCAACACCAACATTCTCATCAATTCATCAACATCATTATAATCATTCGATTACTGCTTCACAGCAGCGAGCAGCACAGCCAAGATGACGACAATAATGAGTTGCCCATTTTTTAAAAAACAAGTTGTATTGCACTTGCAATACCTTCATCATCACAACCATCATGTGAAAGGAAAGTAACTGCAAAAATTGTAATCGCCTTAGAATAAAGCAGAAATGAACAGCGCTATGCGCTGTTGTTTTATTCCCCTTCCTACTTCCCCCCTTTTTGATAAGACTTGCAATGGTTTTTTGAACTACGCAATGGTCTTATTAACCCAACAACCCACCAAACCAACATCAACAATCATTTTTTATTACCATCATATCCTTCTCAGTCTGTATCAGCAATAATATTTGCAGAAATTCTCTTTCTGTAATCGAAATCCGCTTTTAAAATCAGGGAACAACAGTAAACGCCAGAAAGTAACGTAACATATAACAGCAATATTATCTCGTAAAAGCAACAAAGTATGCTTTATAATGCTATTAGTACTTCAACTCGGGGATGTTATGGTGGTTGCGATGAGGCTTAATTTTAGTTTATAAATGTTGATGATTTAAGATTGAGTATGTAAAACTTTGTAAGCGTTCACAGCATCGTTAGATTATCATACAAGTTTATTTTAAAACAAAAAATGATGTTTCTAAGGATAAATGCATTGCATAAATGTGGTAGCGTCTTGTATTATTTGCAAAAATGCATTAAACACAATGAAATTTTTCTTTAAAGTCTACTGAATACAAAACACAGGATGAAGAATTTCTCTTATTTTTTAATAAAAATATTTCTCACCTTTCTTGTTACTATTATGAATGGGCAAGCAAATATTTCAAAAAATTATTATCAAAGAAACTTCTATTTAATGCTAATATAAATTGTTATGCAGGATACTACTCAGATGCTGATTTAATATTATGTTAGGATTTTAATTTAAATTGTTTGTTTTTACGTTTATGACATGATAAAAAATATATACTTTTGAAAGAGGAAAATAAAATCTATCTTTGATGATGTTACACAATACTGTTTTATTGCTACTTTAAGTTCTTTAAGATAATGCGTATCTATTCTTCCCTGATTTTATTACTAACTTTGCAAAAATGTTTCAGGTACAAGTACTAAATGCATTCAGGCATACGCATACCTTCATGTTTTTATTTATTTGCATGAAATGGACCAGTTGAATAGTAAACAGTGATCCGGGCTCTGTTCAATTACATACAAAAAGTCATTCTGATTATTTTTTAAAACATATTTTCTGGAATAGAGCATTCAAAATTATATTACGGGACTTTAACACAGACATTTCCCTTCATTTTATATTGGCTGCCAGACTACGCCATTTTTTCAAGTTATATTCCTATTTTGCCTACAATTTTACAACTTTGCAACACGCAATGATTAGCACAATTTCTGATAAAAAAATTCGCATTTCTATCAGCAAAGTTTTGCATGTGAAATGTATTATCTATTTGGAAAATATATTTTACTATTTCGAACTTATGGATTTTTGCACACGAGGAAGATGTGCATTTTAATGATGGTTACGATAAATCAAATCTGAAATATTTTGTTAATTTATTAAATTCAGGAATTTCAAAATGGTTTGGTAGCAATAGGAATTGAATGACTATCGACATCCTTACGTTAGACTGTAAATTCTTTTATATTTAATGGTTTTCTATTTGAAGATTTCGATTTTTCTATGAATTGTGTTTGGAATCGCTTGCAAAATAAATATTTGGTTTGTTTATCGTTCATAATTAGATTAAACAGTTATTTGCTATCAACTTACTTTGATTCTGGTTCACAGATTCATCAATTTCGTCCACTATGCACTAAACTTTTAAATTTTCTTAGTGGGATTTGAAATCATTCCATTTCCTTTTTCCATGTCGTAGGGATAATGAAGAAATAATAAAACGAAAGAGTGGGGTTAACTCTCCAACGCGACTACTGCCCTTCTTGCCTTCAGTTTTCAGGAAAGGTTCACACAGTAGAAAGTTCACTAGAAGCCACCTCAAAACCCTTCATTAGGTTTTGCGATTATTGTCAATTCTAATCGCTTCATTAAGACGTTAGTCTTTCTTAATTTTCATAGAATAATTAGGATTTTGCTCTTAAAATAAAATCGTAAGGGGACTAATGAAGTCCACCTTTTCCAAAGTTAGCTTTTAAGGGTGTAATCACACTTAAGTTCACTAATCCTCTTTCCTCGTTAATCAACGTTTGCATTAAATTCACAAACACACATGCTTCCACTGGGGTTAATGCTGCGACGGAAGTAAAACGAAATTTTTTGTTGCAATGATATTTTTTTAAAACTTTCCAATAGAATCTTTATCGAACTGCTTTATAAGTTTTAATGATGACTTAAAATCCTGATCTTTGCAGGATTTAACTTTGTATTTTAATTTAGTTTTTATTATGATGATGGCCTACGAAAACCAGTGAGGACGACGAGGACTTGTGGCCGATTAATAATGTTCCAAGTTTTATGTTTGTGTATGTCCTCTCTCTCCCTTCGCTTAAATTGCACTACTCGAATCGAAATCTTGTATGTATTATGCTCACAAAATGTACACAACGAAACCAACTCGAATACCACTCTGTTAGTTTGCTTCAATCCTTTTTTTCATGAGATAGAAAGAGAAAAATTATATCCTACCCTATTCTATACTCCTTTCTTCTTACTCCTTCATATATTTTACACAGTTCATATTTTTCATTTCCTTCTGCCTTGTTTGCTTGCAATATAGAATTGGTCTTTAGGCGTGTTAACCGTGTGTCGGTGTTCTTGTGATGTGTTTAGGTGTTACGTACTTACTTTGTTAGTAAAAAACTAGTTTGTTATTCTCTATATTTGAAGTTGACTCTGAAACTTACAGCGTACAGAATTTATATACATGATCGTAATCATAGCACATTCACAAGTTTGATTCTCTCCTGTTATGAAACATCGCCGTATGCGTATTCACACAGAGTAAAATGTAGGTGGTAGGTATTAGGAAGGCTGGTGGTGGAGGAGATGGTGGGTAGTTGCTATTTCGCTTTTTGGGGTCTTTGTGCATCGCATACGCTTCTTAACCCTTTCTTGTTTTGGCTGAAAGGAGAAAAAGAGTGTGGATCTACAGTGTTCATCATAATAGTAAACAGAACTGCTCAAATAGAAGAGTCCAACTAAAAATAAAAAAAGGAAAAGTGAATTGGGCAGAAATGTAGTCTGAATCTGCTGTAAAAGGTAAAATTTCCTTTAAAATTTCGAAAAAGATGAACCTTTTGTATTCTCATTAACAAATTGGGCTTTTTCAAAAAGTTGTAGAATTTGAACCAAAATGAGAATTACGAAAAGTGAATGCGTTAAAGGACATGGTAGTGTGGAAATAACACTCAACAAAAACAAGGAAATAATAAGGTTTAGTTAGCAAATGGAAGGCATAAATAACTGATGAGCATTTCCAGAAATACATAAACATTCAAAGAAGAAAGTAGCTGCATGAATACGAACAAAGAAAAGCTGTTTCTTAGCTCTTTTCTCTTCTAATCTATTTCGTCATTAGTTCATTTCCTCCACTATGCAAACAAATTCGTTATCAACATTAGCATAACCCTAATAATAGCATAAGAGAGCTAAAACAAAAAGGTAAACCCGGGCTTCTGCAATATTTTTTGTCCGTTCTCCTCTTTTTGGAATGAAAAGGTGTCCAAGATAAGATGGGTTAAGCATGCACCTGCATTATCATCTATGATGACAATAATTAATAATGAACAGGCAGATAGTATGGATCTGTCACGTTAAACGTTTTTTGCATTCAAGTATGCTACAGCTTTATGAATTCATTATTGCTTATCAACCAATCCCGGTAAAAGTTTTGAAAGTAGGGTAAATGACATCAAGTTTATGCAAGCAGCCACACCCGTATATCCGTTTGCTTTTAAGTTCCTTTATGTTTTATCATACAGTGCGATAACTAAAAACTAAATGTTTTACGATGTTTTTGATAAATACAGAATAGAAATTAAATGTAGAATGCTGAGAGCAAATGGGTTTTTATTATGGGATATGCTTCAGGTTAAGTAATCCAGCAAACAGAAAAAGTAATGTTTACCAACAAAATGATAATTTTTTGCGAAATTGGAGGGAACAAAGCGGCCTTGTTTGCTTCAGTAACAACAGCTGCACAATATCGAGAAAATTAAGAATTTAATGTTTTTCTATTAGTCATAAAATATTTACTAGATACCATTACAAGTAATAGTTGTGAACAATACCTGGGCGAAAAATGCTCTAATTAAAGTAAAGCTAAAATGATAGGGAAAATATGATAATCTCTCGGTCCCTATTCAGCTACTTGCACTATTTTAATATATGAAACGACTAAAGGTGAGTTTCTAGGAAACCAAAAGCTTTATTAATTTCACCAGTCTCCTTGAAAGAATTTACAGAAAGACTCAAGCGAGTCAACATTATGCATGCCCTGTACATTTTTAATAATAATGTTGTTACCTATTAAGCTCGACATGAGATATAGAAAGGAACAAAGGTAAGCATCTGTCATACAGAATAAATCATTCAGTTTTCGCTTTGTTCGTTTTTTACTTTCCAAGTAATTGATTTAAATTCTAGACATAGTAAATATTAAATTCTTAATTTGTTTTGCTTTTTATGTCTGAGAAAACATAGAAAGCTAATATGTCATTCATTCAATTTTGTGGAATAGCTTAAGTAAAAATATCTTTGAAGCTATGGGTTCATGTGTAATGGGTACATATGAAATCGTTACAAAAATCTAATCACATTCGAAGTGTATAGTTTCTAAATTTTCTTTTGTTTCGTTGTTGATTTGATGTTTTATCGTTTAATAAACACATGCAAGCAGATTAGTCTAAATCTATTCTCATTGTATTAGCGAGGAATATTTTTTATTATCATTCTGGACATTTTTCTTTGTAATCATTTACGTCCCAGTTTTCTTGTTGAAACAAAGCCATTTTCATAATTTCACTATGTCCATTGTGCTACAAAGAAATATATGTCGTTTATATTCTAAAAACTTTTATTTGTAATAGCAGGTCATGCTCATCTTCATTTTTATTCCATATCACTGGTCCATGATATACCAATTTTGTTGTTCACACTAACTCTATCCACGCAAGATTACAGGTAATTATAGCTTTTGCACAAAAGAAGAAAGAGTGCAACATAGCGTTGAGCCTAATAATAAGTTGTACTATATTAAAACATTCTGGCCAGCTACGCTTGAAGCTCTGCACCCAAACACCAATCAAAATCTGAATTCGCAGATTTGCAATTAGTTTTTAGTCACTACCGTATAAAATTAAAGCATTGAGCCAATTCACGGAGAAGAGGGATTAAAGAATCAAAGTTTTCCAATTTATATGAACCTTAGTCTTAGCATTTCTTTATTTTGCTTTTCAAAAGATAAATATGGGGACAATAAATTGCCTTTTCTAATTTTCTGCAGCGCAACAAAGAGAAACTCATCCATCTTTGTGGCAGTAACTACAAATTTTGAATTAAACAGTGTGTAGGAGTGTGGGAACTGAAATCCCAGAAAGATTTTTTTAAAATCTTAGCATATTATTAGCAATCTGAAATAAAAAAGATTCGTCTACTGAGCATGATGTGGTAGCAAACACAATAGAATTGTGCTGCAGCACTGCAATAACACATTGCCCAATACATAATAGAAAGAGTCCCCCGGAGGAGGAGATGAATTCATGAAGATGAACATATAAAATTGGGCAATTTTTGTTTTGCAATAAAAGGAAAGTTTCCACTTGGTTGGGTTTCATTCCCATTTGTATAAAATGAGGTAAGCAAAATTATAAGTGTAAAATAAATTGGATTCAAACATTGTAAACAAAATGAGGATAATTTTAGACAAGTTTAGACAAATATTCATACAAGATCAATAAACAAGACATTTGAAATTAAATTTTGGCTGTAGCCTTGGCTTGTTTAAGTTTCTCATGGCATTAACCACGGATTGGAAGGGGTTCTCTTTTTTCGGGTTTAATAACTTTGGGTTTAATTAAAAGTTTCTGTTGAAGTCGATAATATATGTCGATGAATAATAATTTTGTGCAAATTTTTAAGCATAATACAACGTCGTATAGATTTATTTATTATCCATAGAACGGAAGTAATATTCTACTTCGGGTAAATATATTCACACATGTTACGAACGTGATATCTCTTACAGAAACATAAAGCAAAATTGTTTAAAAAACGGGATAAAAACTGATTCTTGTATTATTACTCAGATACATGATCATATTTTTGAATGACCGCATAAAAAAATAAATTGCACTTTTTTAGAAACCTAAAGACATAATACTTCTTTCTGGCAAGCAGGTGTATTTACTACCTGAAAGGCTCATAAATTGTTTGGAGACATGTATCAAAGATAATAAAATTCATAAAATTTGAAGCAGGGCGTGTCTGATTTGAAAGGGAATGAACTTTGTAAAGCCGATACAGCTTTTATATCTGTCAATTCTTCTTTGAACGAGATGGTACATGTGCGTGTAAAATTATGCGTTTTTAGAGCTTTGTCTTTATAACTGCAAGGAAGGCATACCTAACGCAATTTTTTACTGTAAAAAGTGTAATGCTGCGTTTTCACTCAATTGTCCTACCTCTAATATAGCCCTAAACATTTGCGACAAGCAAAATATAAAAAATAAAGTGGAAAGGATTCTTTTCAGGAACATGTTTGGGGTGATTATTCCTAGCTAAAGTATTTTTCAAATGTACACAAGAGGCAATAAAACGTGTATTGTATTTTCAAAAAAGCATCCCTATAGAGTAATTAAAATGATTTTACGGACATTTTTGATTGACATTTTGCTGAAATGTCAAAACATTTGTATTTGATTCTTATTGCACACAAAAGGAGGATATAACAATTTTGTCTGCTTGTATTGAAGTAAATTTAACAAAAGCCGGTTTATTTTTATAAGACGTTCGGAAGAATAATTAAGGCAAATTAAAACTGGTGATAAATAATTATTATATGTAGCAAGGTTCAGAAAAAGGTTATTACAATGCAGATTTTAATATGTACAAAGGTTTGTGGAAGTAACAATGCAATTCACGTGACATTGTATACGCAGTTAAATATTTCACACATTGTCGACTGATTATGTCATGTCCTTGACACTTCATTAGTAGTATCCTCTCAACTCTTTTACTACAGTTGGTACAGTTCTGATTATTTTTTCATAAATTTGAATATTCTTCCGTTTTAGTTACTAATCCAATCTGTATTTTTACTTGATTTCTGAAATAGCCTTGACAATAGAACAAGGTTGCCTTGAAAATAACACTAATCAAAAAATAATCATTTGTCCTTTATTTAAAAACTCAAAATTTCATGTTATCATCATCTATATGCCACCCAGTTCTATATAAATACTTTATCACAATGTTTCATCAAATTATAAATAATGCATAAATTCATATCCAGATTGACAGGAAGCTAACAATATTTTATTATACTGCATTTTGAATATGTAGCAATGAGGTCTTCATGGTTGCATTTATTTATATTCATTATATAATTACGTGTACTTTGAAGCCATCGAAATATAACATTTATTACTAGTTCGGTAAAATTTTAGTCATTAATCCTTTACTATAAACTTCGAATGGTCAAGATAGAAGCCACAAATAAATTATTTCTTTATTCTTTTTGATTGATGAGAATAAAAATAAATTTTTATCTAGAGCACAAAAGTCATTCAAACTTCTAAAATCAAACTAATACAATTCTATTCTGTGAGTTGTTTTGCAACCCATTTGCAATCAGTCACCTAAATCACACCCCAGAACGTCTTTTTTACTGGTTTGTGAAAATAATAAAGCTTAATTAGCTAACAAAATAATCGAAACAAATAATAAATAACACTATTCATTATCAGACTTTAAAAGTAAACATTTTGTCTCTTTCCAAGACTGAATAAGCATAATACACAGAGAACAATTTAACAAAATCTGCGTTCTTACGTTTTGACAATTATATGAATAGCGCAAGCTGAAAAAAGAACGCTTTTTATATCAAAGTTTGTAGCTTTTTGCTTTGTAGCTTTTAGTACTTGCATTTTAGTACAAACGAGAACTCCTTGTTTAAACGGAAATAGAGTACAGGAAAATTTTTATTTTGATGCACACTTTAACAATGAGGAGTGAGGTGCCTAGCCCACCTGCTATTTCATTAGTCAATTTGCATTGGCTGACAATATATGGTATCTCATAGCAAAGTGTAAAATAAACGCAATGACAAGATCGTTTATCTTTTCTGAGTTTTGAATGATGCTTTTAAAAATAGAGCTTTATATTTTCCTCAATAATGCATTATTTATTGCGCTGCGTGACATTTATAAAGCTTGTACAACTTTTTAGTGCATTGTCTGCTTGTGTACAAATTTTAATTCATTCCGTTTCAAAACACAACATTGTTACAAGCAATTCAACAAAAATAATTTTGAAATTACCTGCCATGTATTCATCTTTAAGAGCAGCCAGTTTGGTTCCGTAGGCAGTAATGCATACTGTAAAATGATGTGCAAAAGTATCCATAACGTAATTTTCAAATTGTCTGTCTGTCTGTCCGGCTGTCTCGTAAAAATTGCAAAAATTACAGATTTACAAAAATGATTAAATAACATTCAATAGCTTGTATCTTAGCAAATTTGCATTTTATTTAGTGTTGATTTAAGTTTCAATATCAATTCTTTCCCACAAACTCATTCATACCATGTTTGTGATTGGTGTTTATTAAAGCATAAATAAATAGTACCAATCAATTATAGTTTTAAAAATATACCCGTTGTTGAAGTAACAGATTTGTAATTAACATATTTTATTGCAAAACACGTAATCCACATTCTCAAGGAAGATGTAATCATATGATTAAATTTCGAAAGACTGCAAATTGTCATTGTATTGATTAACACAGCTACTTGAAATGATCAAAATAAGAAAATATTAACCAAAAATATAGGATAAATGATTCTATTCATAATATCTTAAATATTGGATTTACATAAGCAGTTTTATGAATGAGGAAGAAAAAATATGCAAAAATGTGCACTAGCTCAGATAAAATCATCTTTTAGTGATGCTTAGTGCTTATCCTTGACAATGAAGTTGGAAAATGAGGAATGCAAAAGCTTTGTTCAAAGTAAAATATCATTTTTACAACTTAAACCAAAGTTAACAGGCTGCACATAAACGTAGGCAAAAGCGTACATAGTTTCATCCTTGCAAATTACTAGGGTAAGAATTTATGCATTAGTCAGACAAAGACACGAGACCGTTAAAATTTTCAATATTGCGGTTTCGGTAACTTTTAGTCGTGCTCACGCATACTCTACAAAAATAGTTAAAATCATACTTGAAATTTTAAGGGGAATCCATGAGCAAGTTTAAAAGTAGTAATGATTGGTTGTAAATATGTAATTTAAGCTTTGTTTAAAAAACGATTAAAAGGTTTCATATAGTTCACTTACCAATGAATAAATACATCTTACCTGTGAATATAACTTATGGAAAATTAATACGGAATTGAATATGAACATTTTTTACATGATTCGTGACATGTGGCAATGACCGGGATAGTAGTATTAATTAAGAAGACAAAGTACTACGAAACGTGTATATTTCCATTCCTCATAGGTATATTTGTTTTATTTCAAAAAGCATGAATGAAAATCAATACATAGTAGAAATACAAGAACACAATTGCTTTGATTGCATAAATTTGCATGGTAGTATTAGTCTATAAAAATCGTAATTAAGAAAAAATTAATTTCCATATCTACTTATGGTCACTGCGTTTTCTCACTGAGAGAATTCACTGAAGAATTTTGTTATTGATTAAACTAAAACTGAATGACTATGTAAAAGTGTAGAATGTCTTTAATAATTTCAACATCTACATCGCACGAATTTGTAAAAAATTTACGCGCACAAGGATTCATAAATGAATTCTAACGGCAAAAGGTTTTGATATGGTTTTGCTACTGTAAAAAAGCAATTTATTTTACCTTGTGCGTGAGTGATTCATTTCATAAGTTAGCAAAATTTCCGAGTTTTTATTGAGGGTAACGCTGTAGCAGGAACAAACTCTAAAAAGGACAACCGTTGTATTACACGTGAACAAAATTGTATTTTTTTGCATAATTGCAATACTTTTAAAGTAAAATTCATGGTAACAAAACTTACTAAATTAATCAGTTACATCGCATCTTGTTGAATAAAGAAACGGCAGAAATAAGGAAAGGTTTTCAAAGTTTTAATCTAAATTGAGTTGAAATGTTTGACAATGAAACGTTAGGTTTACTGTTGTGCCTGATCGTGCGTATGTGACATGTTAGCACTTACGTTGAATTCTTATTATGCATTCTAATTGCGTATCTTAGCTTTTATCCAAATTTTAGGAATAAGTAAACAAGCTTTAGTATTTCTCTGCAAAATAAAATACAAAAATAGAACTTAATGCAACGAGAAATGCATTACTTTTGCATGATTATAGCATAATCTCAAGTTTGAATTGTTGACTTATTCGGTGTAGAAAACGCGGACGGAGGTAATGTCCGGCCACGCTTTCACGTATTAATCCCTTTTTGTAAGCTTTCGTCACAGTTACACTCATTACCAAAGTATCATCATGTAAGAATAACATTTTGTTTGGCAGAGATTGTAAAGAAAAGCATTTCATTTTGGCTGTGACAGGTAAATGAACAATTTTCAGAACTAAAACGTAAAATATTTCTATGACCTTATGAAATGAAAATTAGAAGATGGAAAATAGCACCAGCGCTTGATAACGTAAAAATAGTTTTTGTCAGTGCATTATTACAATTAGACATGAATGAAGCCAGTTTGTTTCTAGAGCGGGTGGAAGTTGCAATTTTCCTGATATAGTAACAAAGTCACATCTCATTAATATTCACGATTCTATGATATTTGATTAGATGATCTGGGAGGATGGTCACTTAGTAGTTTTTGTAGAGTTTGTTTTGCTCGTTTACCTGACAGTTACAAGAACCGGACATTTTAAAATAGATAAAAATTGTATTATAAGAAATAAAGAAATTTTATTTCTATCCAGTCAACCGGAATAATATAATGGGGATGAATGAACTGAGAGAAACTAAAATTTCAGCAAGAGTTTTACATTTATTTGAATTATCATTCTTTTCATCGCAGTGACTAATAAAGGAGCAATTTCCCTTAAAAATAGAATGTCCAAATGCTAATACTAAGTTTGACGTTTACAAATTCTTTGCTTCTGCTTTGATATTTCACTCATAAGTAAAAGTTGTAATCAAACAACCACTGAAAGTTCTGTTCACATCATAATTAAATTAATTTTATAGTTTCACAATATAATTTTTCAATTTCAAAAACTTAATTTGACTTACGACCTTTGTAACATGCACACGTTTCTCTTGGGAGGCCACAGGCAAGGAAATAGTCGAAGCTTGATATGATTTTGTTATTTATCGAGCTATGAAACGACACAAAAATGTTTTTAAAATTGATTGTCAGTTTAAAATCTGTATTTCTAACCTAAATTATTTAACCATTGAAATCAATTTCGATGAACTATTTCACGTTTTTATGTTACAACGAAATGTCGAGTATGTAATCATTTTATTCTTCTAACCAAAGTCATTAATGCTAAAAACAATCAGAGATGCAAAATGTACAGGGGGAAACTGTGGTATCAACATTTGCAAAAAATGTCAATAATTGTACATAAAAGATCTCATTCTGAATACTTAATGAGAAAAAAATTATGTCTATGCACATTCTTTGGTGGTATTTGAACGAGTTCTCTTGCTCTAATTTATCAACGTCAAAACACGTTGTTCTCTTTCGTAAAGAACGGTAATTGCAACCGCTCATTGATCATGATCATTCATTACATTGAAACTTACAAATATTGGAGGCAGTTTTCGTGTCATTCACGTTTTTAAAGATGGAGGCAACAATGAAAATTTTGCAATAATTGATTTTTTACTAAAAGAGTTAGAATGATGTACATAATATGGAAATGTTTATACAAAAATTGTCATTGGATTCGATCAGCTATTGTTTATTTCTTCTCTTTTTGCATGCAATACAGAATATTGTCAGATATGGCTGATGCAATGCAACGTAAACTGTTTCAATTAGGACTTTCCTGTATCAAAATTAATCTGTTTTAGTTCAATTCTTGAAAATATATGAACTAAATCATTTTTCATTCGACTTTTAATAAATTGTAGAAGCAACAATAGATATCATGAGCATGTGTAGCATCAACGTTGAACAACAAACGAAGAAAATATAAAACAAAAGATTACGCAACGCCAAGAAATGGTTATATTAATGCTGGTATAGGGATTTCCCCTCAATTCGTAGCATGAGTGACAATGAACAATAAAATTACAAAATTAATAACATCTTTCCGGTTTCTCTGTAGTTCAACACAAACTGCACACTTTTTCAAACGTGTACTTTTTGACGACATGAAAATAAAATCATTAATATCTCGTAGTCCAATAATAATTGTAATGGTTAACCGTGCATGTGTTGTTCTGTGCGATTCCTATGATTATTTGTGGGGAAGTAAAATACAAATAATGCAAAATGTCATTCATTATTGTTAAAGTTGAGATTGTAAAATGCCATACAAAAAGTCTAATGACTACATAGTAAGGCGAAAGAAGTAATTAGATGATGGGGGAGTGGATGAAAGAACAATGACATGACATAATGTACCTATGTTTACGTTGGTATTCATAATATACATTTTAAAAATGTGCATACTCTAAAAGTTTTAGATATTACTCATTTTTGCTTGTTATTCTAAATACCAAATTTACCGGTAAATCTGTATTACCGGTTTAATCAAAGTTAACTAAAATAAAATTCGCTGTAAATTGCAAACCTGTTACATATACCTAAAAGTATATCAATTAATAACTAAATGCAAATGAAATTGATAAATATTTCTATATTTTAGTATTAATGCCTCTCAAAAACTTTCTACGGCTTTTAAGTTTGATTTTTTAGAAACTCTGTGCCTGAACATATTGTTCCTACTATAAAATTTTACACGACGCGTTCCCAGTTTAGGAGAGTATTTTTTAGTTTTATTTGTTACTCGTATTAGTCGCAGTGAAAAATTGTCTAATTGCTTAAAAACTGAAAAAATCTAAATTTCGTTGTTTAATTACTTCCTTATGCTTTATTCAGCAATGTTATTGTTTGAAAATTACTTATGGTCGATTAAGTTAGGAGTAATTCCAGTTGTGTATGCCCTTGTATACCAGAAATGTTGAATCCCACTACGCATGTTTTTGTATTAAAGATACATAAAATATAACATTTGTTGACAGGTCAGTGCAAAATTTAATAAAAGATAAAAAATTGCTTAGTTTCCTTACAACAAATGAAATAACTTGACATTTACACGAGCACAATGAGTTAAGATTGTTAAAAGAATTTTGCCACGGCCACAATATATTCATCGTTGGCAGTTGATATTCATTGTCAGCACTTTACAACCATGGTAAATGCAATCAATCCCAAATTCCATTCTTTTTATGTCTGCCAATATACTTTCTTCAATGATGGACAATTCAAAGGAGTATTTTTTCATTGCGATATAAAGTTTGCAGTGAAAATCGTTTTATGCTTCATGAAACACTCGTGAGCAGATACTCATAAAATACCCAAGTACAATGTAGTGAGACAATCCATTACCTTCTTTGAAAAAATGCATGGTTTGGTGATGACACGCTTTATTAAATGAAGGAAAGTTTGAAATTTTATTTTTTAAGACTGATTACTTGAATGATTTTAATTTGGTAGAAAACAGGTAGCACGTGCACTTATAGAGTTGAAAGGAAACTTTCATTGTGATCAGAGTCCTTTGAGAAATATGTGATTCATATGAATACATTAATCCTCATTTTGTGTATGAACTTGCATTTAATTCTGGATAAATCCAAAAATTTATTGAATATATAATGAAGGTGAGAATTGGAATAGCAGGATTTTTTCATTAATTTGGAATGACATTGTTTCTGTTTTTGTACTTGATGACAATAACCCGTTTTGTCCTAGAAATATGCGCTTTGATAAAGCTTTTTCATTTTGGGTATAGATATGTCATGAAAATAAAAAAATCAAAGATTTTTCTGAAGGGGTGTGAGTCAGCGTTTTTGTAAAGGATGCCATTCACAACGTCATCAAAAATTGAAGAAAAACTTACGACTTATTTCACGGTCCACTACTCAAATATTAC
Source organism: Lepidocyrtus fimetarius (assembly GCA_036507315.1). Classification (NCBI taxonomy): domain Eukaryota; kingdom Metazoa; phylum Arthropoda; class Collembola; order Entomobryomorpha; family Entomobryidae; genus Lepidocyrtus; species Lepidocyrtus fimetarius. The sequence continues at coordinate 49,491 of JAANSO010000120.1, forward strand.
AATTGTTCAAAATGTAGATCATAACGTAAAAGAAACTTTTTAAGGGCATTTTTCTACTTAAATTTGTTCGAATGAAAGACGGAGTCAGTTATTATACACTAGACATCAAAGCCGAGGTATAATATACAAAAAAAGTAAAAATATGTTGTTTTTATCTTTTATAAAACTTCGACATTTTCTCTCATTTATGAAAAGTTCATCTATCATCTAAGTTCTATCATCCTTGCATGTTTATTTTTAAAAAACTGTTTTTTATGAATTTAAATGCAAAATAATAAAGTCAATTATATTTCTGTAGTATAGCATTGGACACTCGCAGTTACATTTATTCGATTTCAATTTTAATTATTTTATAATATACATCATGCCCCTTCCGTTGGGACAACAAAGTTTTTTTTCATGAATTGATTGAAAATTATAAACATTTCGTTTTAAAGAAATGACCAGATCTTTAAATCAACTCTTATTTTGACTACACTACTATTACAATCTATGAATGTTTACGTACGCTAAAACGAAAAGATGTTTCATAATTAATTGGAAAAGTTTAAAGAATGTTTAAACTACATCACAATAAAATATGATCACATGTGTGTTTATAGCTTAAAAGTTTGTTTAATAAGGTATATTTGGTGTTCTTAAAAGGTTAAAAGGTGATGGAAACAATCAAATGCGAAAATGCTTACGTTATATAAATATTTAATTTCATAGTCACCTGGATTATTTCCCAAATCATTTATACGAGTATCGCAAGTCAGGATTATTGCTAAGTTGAGGAAAGCAAACATTTTAAAAATGAAACACTGACAATTGATATTCAATATCTACCTTTAGGTAAAAGTCGCTTTGGTAAAAATCAGTACAGAAATAACTTCATTTCAATGTCATCTTTGAAACAATTTGTTTAAAAAACAAAATAAAACATAAGATCATTGAAAATTGAAGTTTTTGCCCCATACAGTTACATTTAAGTTTATAAGTAAAATAATGATTAAAATTAAAATGCACTTGAGATTAAAGTAAAATACGGATTTAAGATTACGTAGTATACTTGCTCACGTTTTTCAGCTAATCTCTTAACACTAAAAACTTTCCAATTTGCAGTAATATTTTCAATTGTTGATAACTTCTTAAACTAGTCTATTTTGCTGATGAGAAAGGCTACAATTTCAAATGACTTTTTAGTTCAAAATGTTGATGAAAGTTATTTGGCAAAATGTTAAGATCAACGATGAATTCTCACAAGAAGTATTTAAGATAATGCAGATGGCCACAGACCATACAATACAAGCGAGTTAAAATTATTCCTAACAGTACCATTGAACTGTTAAAAGTCGTGCGATACGTCCGGGTTTGGTAAATATTTCAGCACTTATACTATAACGTGTGCTTCACAAAGTTTAAAAAACTGACCTAATAACTCATGTTAAAAAATAATTGAAAAATATATTTAATTAATACTCTCAGTTCATTAAACTCTTTTTCAGTTGTAATAACCCCTTTCGCTAAATAGGTACATGAATGAAGCTATAAAGAATAAAGCTAATTTTGTTTGAATAGAAAACAGTATTCTCGGCTATCACCGCATTAAAATGACAATAGTACCAGCTATCATCTAATCAGTAATTAAACTTTTTAATTAACCGTGGTTGAATTGAGTATTTCAATTTCAGGTAAGGTATAAATCGTCAGTTTTCACGGTAACTATTTCTTCCAGCAGGGTCTTTGTTAATAAAGCTCCCTCGTGGGGATACCATGGATTCTTTGGCGGATTCGCTAACCATGGGAAGGTCAGAGTCCAAGGACATGATTTTTCTAGAAGTGAATGAAAAAGTGGGCTTTTAATGTCTTTGTCAGCTAATGAATTCTTTTCGAACAGTTTATTTACTTACCCCTCAAAGAAGGAATTGTAGGAGCTCGGAGCAGAGTGAGAGCGTCCGTTGGCATGCAGAGAATTTTTCCCCTTTGTGGTACTGTGGCCCCTTTTGAAAGGATGTTGGAACGAGTGATTCTTAAGCATGGTTTTCACAAGTATCAATGTATCCAGCTTGGGAATAGAGCGAACGCAGTTCATAATATCATCCTCTGTAACTTCAACGTAAGTTAAACAATTCTCGTCTTCCGTTGGAAGTGGAAACTCACAGTTGCGGGTGACCCAGTCATGCACCTGCATGAAAAAGAGTCCTCTTCTCATCATCATTCATATAATCAGTAATAATCCTGAGTGATCTTAATGCAGTTGTTTCTCTTGAGGAAAATATGTGGAGAAAGTGAGAGGAAATAAAATGATGCTTAAGTATTCAAAAATTATACTTAAAACGGGTATGTCTATATTTTTTATCATGTATTTATCGCAAGGGAGCTGCTAAGAGTGCTCAATTTATTTTCTCTCATCGTTTGCTTTCTTTTTAAGTGTACTTGTGTATTCATTTCATATCCTCACGCGTGGTTAGCGTGGTGAGCGAAAATTGAATATTTTATGTGGCTGTCGGCTATATACACCTCCTTCCTCTCCACTTCCTTACCTTTATTTCTGGGAGAGTGATCCTCTTTTGAGGATCTTTCTGCAGCATCTTCAAGAGCATATCCTTGAGCAATGGGGATGCTTCAGGCTTTGAAGGGAATTGGAGCTCATCGTGTTGGATCTTGTCGTAAAGTCTCATAATGTTCCCATCATTAAATGGAATTTGTCCGTAGATGAGAGCATACAACGTTACACCCAACTGCCAAATATCTGCCATTTTCCCACTGTAACTACCTTTTGGAATTGCCAGAGCCTCTGTTTAAAAAATAAAGAAATAAGAGCTTGAAGGTTATCAAAACATTAGCCAGTTTTGATCGCAAGATTAAACATTTATCTTCACGAGAGAAATAATACTTTTATGATGATAATTATCAAATATGAGGAAGAATAGCAATCACCATTTTGATATTTTATTAAAGGTGGGAGGAAAGCATCTGCATACATTTCTGTTATAAGATGAAATGATAAAAGATATGTCTTACCCGGTGCTACAAAAGCTGGGGTCCCTGAAGTACTGGTCAAAATGGCATCGTCTTCCCTATTGAACTCGTTGCAAACCCCAAAGTCTGCTATTTTAATCCTATCATCATCACTGACAAGTAAGTTTGACGGTTTTATGTCGCGATGGATAATCTTCTGATAGTGCAGGTACTCTAGGCCTAGAACTACATCACGAAAGTATTTCCAGGCTGTGTCCTCAGGCAATGGAGTAGAAGCTGGTATTTCCAAAACTTCGCCTCTCTCCAAAAGCTCAAATACTACAGAAAAAATTAGGCAAAGGATGAGCAACAGTAAAAAATTGAGTTCTTCATGCAAGGCTTGCTTATACGTTTTTATTCAAGGAATGCTTTATAGTCGATAGAAAGTAATTCGATTTGGTGGGATAGAAAGAATTCCCACAAACACATACATACTAGCATATAGGTGTTTCTTTTTATCTCTTACCTAAGTAAAGATTATCTTCGGTAGGATCATCCAAAACCTCAACAAGCTTTACTACATTGGGATGATCCAGCTTTTTAAGAATGGCCACTTCACGGTAAACCCTCGTCAAAGGATTCTCTACAGCAGTCTTTCCAGAAGCCTTCCTGCTAGGTGCCATCCTCCCAAAAATTCCAGCCTTTTGAAGAAGTTTGCGTTTCGAAAGTATTTTCATTGCCTGGTATAAGAAAGCGGAAATATATTTTTTTTAGTAGAGTATCACAGGAGAAGCCTGACTACACATTTTAAATCAAAAGTGACTACATAAAATGAACGCAAATTAGATTTGTGTGGGAAATGAAATTACTTACGTAAAACTGGTCGTCTTCCTCGTTGTATGCGAGCTTGACTATACCGTAAGAACCTTGGCCGATGGGATGCATCAGTTTGTACTGATTGAGTTGAAGAGTATCACCAATTTGTTCTACACTAACTCTTTGGGACTCTCTAAATTGGCGTCTTCTTCCCAAATAAGGGGAAGTTCCTGGCGAAGTAAACGGAGAAAATGGGAAATTGGGGTAAATTGGTCGACGAGTAAAATCAGTCGACATTCCCCTATTTGCCATTGAAATCGGTGGGGTTTTGTGTGGTGGTTGTGGGGATTTTGATAGACCCCTTGCCACACAAGGGCTTGGCTGGGACACAGGCACTGGACAACTACTGGTAACTACGGAGCCTGATGAAGGCAAGCCTGACTTGGTTTTTAGTTCAACAGCAGAACCAGAGGGTACTGCCGTGGAAGATGCTAATCTCGACGTAGCGGACATGTCAGATTCAACGGATTTTCTTACGGTTGACGATGATGTCGACAAAGGCGAGGGCGAGACGGCTGAGGATGCCAATGGTGAGGTATTTGTGGAGCAGATTTTACTTTCTCTCAAAATATTCCCTGGCTTGCTACTTGAAACTCCACCAATGCTTTTACTGCTACTACTGCTAACACAGTTTTGTAAAGTTGCGGAGGTCGCTGAAGAAACTCTGCAGATGCTGCTACTGCTGCTGATCGAAGCACTCTGAGTCTCTTGTCGACTGTTTCTAAATATTTTTTGGAGTTGCTGTTGCTCCAGCCTTGTCTCTTGATGACTAGAACCCGCCGTTGCAATAGTTGCCCGTCGACCTGACATGGCATTTGATGGTAGTGGTTGGGAATGAGATGACATGCTTGCACTGCTCATGCTGCTACTAACCTTCTTTGCAGTATCCTTTTCTATTAATCCAGAAGCACCTCCTCCTCCTCCAGCGCTACTGTTGCCTGTACTGCTACTGCAACAGTTGGCCTGATTTTGAACTTTTTTATTACAATTTGTGAACATTTATCGTCCTTAGAGATTCAATTCCATTTCTATATTATTTAGGGTAATACGTGTGCATGATTGGCGATATACCCAGCTCAAAAATTACTCTATTTTCATTGGATTAAAAATTGTACTAGTAATTTTGTACATAAATATGACAAACAGAATGGGAGAAAATTGTTGCTTGTCTTGTCTATTGTCCTGGTTTTTTGACGAGCCAAACTTTTCATTAGTTTTGTTGCTACTTTTTGTTTGTCAAGGAAACATGAAACAAACCATAGTGCACATAGACAATAATGTAAACTTGGCCTAATTAGCCACTGGAAATCCTTCTTTTTCTTATGATGAAAATTATATTCTTTTTCTGCATAGCATTTTTATTTCTTTGCTTCGACAATTTTTTATTTGTATGTCGCAAACTTCTTAAGTTGATAAAATTGGTTGTAAATTTTCCAAGAAAATTGTCAACAAGGATGAAGGTAAGTCTTGTTGTTTCCTTTTGTGCTTGCTGAAGTTTATTAATAATTAATTGGAGTTGATGTGCGGAAGACAAATAAATTGGGTTGTTGAAGTGCTTGCAACAATTTGTGTTAATTCGAGGACAAAGGGTCTTCATTTATCAGCAAATTATCCTTTTGAATTTGTACTTTCAATGTTCTGGAAAAAAATATTGAATAAAAAAAGCATGAAATAAACTAGTTGGACTCAGCTCATTCTAAAATGTTTTCATATTTAAAAATTACTAGCAACTGAAGTTCTATTTTTCCTTAAAATATTGCATGCCCTTGTTTTGTTCCATTCGAGTTGCCCCAATGATGCACTTTCTCGGCTTCAGTGAGGTAAAATGTTCAGAGTTTGGAGTCTTTGGGGCAAGTTGAAATGTGACAAAATACTGGACACTTCAGACTTTAACATTCCTTAGTTATTTTTGCTTTAAGGTAATTAATAATACTCTCCATACATTTAACAAAATATGATTTGATACTTTCTCCTTGCTCTGTTTTTCAAAAATTGGGAATTATTTCAATGGAAAAACAAATTCGTAGAAAAATGTTTCCAACTAAACTGAAAATGACAACAAGTGTCGTGACGTTAAAATTGTGTGATTGAGATAAAACTTCTAAAAGTAGAATTCATACATGACAGGACCTGAAAAACATTATTTTTTAGGAAAAACTGGAGTGACACCCACACAAGTCACATAAACGAAAACTACTTACTCTCCTTTCTAACTTCCTAATAATTTATCATTTCTTTTGGAGATAATACATAAATTGGGAATAATGGAGAGCACACAAAAGGAAAAAAGATAGAATATAGTGCACACGCAAACATGTTGACAGTTAAAAACTGGATGGAACTAGAGCTATTAAGATTTTTACCCGCACACTTTAGCTAGTAAACGAAAACTTTTGGAACGTACAATGGCTAAAGAATCTTTTACTTATCAATATGTCATCAAGACAAAAGAGGAAAATCTAAGATATAATGATAAGCTAACTTTGTAGAATAAGTGGGGGCGATTAACGACAATAATATGTGAATTTCTTGGTAAAAACTTGAAGTTTCAGTTGTCATATTCTACACCGAAGATTTCATGAATTGATATGTAACAACAACAAGGTTTCTAAGAATTGCAAAAAATTAAGGGAATCCCCGTAATAAAACTCAAAATATCACAAATCTTATTTAAGTACATACCTTTTCCAATAACTACCTGATGGTATGGGGTTTATGAGGAAAAATGGTCGGCATGGGATTAAAACCATGCATTATTTTAGAATTAATATGAAGATTATATACATTAAGTATTCTATGCAGCAGTATCCAAACCACATAAATAAGTTTGCATGATATTTTTTTCTGCCAGAAGCAATTCATCTCATAAAAAGGATTAAACTACAATTTTTATGCAATATTTATCCAGTATGATTGCTGCGTAAATTATACCCGCATATTAGGTAAAATAATGTTCACTGAGAATGCATGATTACAGTATAGTGTCTAAAACGTTTAGGAATTTTCTAATTTAAATTTCAAGTTTTGTACAAGTGAGAAGTAGAATTGACCATCATCAATTTAGCAAGAGATTTAGTTTAGCAGAACAAGAAAGAAAAACGAGAACTGCTGAAGCCCACTTTTTTGCAAAAAAGTTAAAGCAACACACGGGAACGGCAACAAATAGTGAACTGCTTTTTTACTAATTTATTCTTAACAAAAAAGTTGGAGTTAAAGGTTGGAGCAGGCTCAAGGCCATTTTTATTTGATGGGAAATAATATTTTTAAAAAATTCCATTTCGTTACGATTAAACGTATCATAACACATTGCTACACATCAAATATTAGATATTTTTATCCAAAATTTTCATGAAAAATATTACTTGGGAAGGTTCGATAATTAAGCAACAGGAACTGTTTAAGCTTGTTTTAATATCCACATCTGAAAAACGTTAAAATTACTACCGTGATGGAAATATTGTAACTACCTAGTTTATTTGTGGCGAGGTTGAAAAGATTAATTTGAACTTGTAACCTTCCTTAAATTTAAAGGATTTATTCCAATATGAATCATGAATGTTTTTCAAATGAATCATGAATACAAACAGTCAATTTTTGCTATTTAAAAATGAATTTATGATCTGACAGCTAATGAAAGCGTAGGTTAAAAATTAACCATAACATTTCCAACGGTTTGTATATGAACCCAAGATCCTCAAGAAAATAACCGTATGAGCTATTACTTTTCTTTTATGTTTCATCTACTGTTAATTGGAAAGTTATATACTCAGTACTGCGATAACTGATATAGTTTCTTTAAAAGGCTAATTTAAACAATTATTACATACACACACTCGAATAAATTCATCAATAAAATGGAAATTAAATTGCTACAGCAGCAATAACAGTCTCAACATGATCATTGCATAACTCTAAACCATATATACAAACATGACAAAAAATGGGAACAGACAAACTAGCAATACTATTTAACTGTAAACATTACTTACTTTTTTCTTATCAGCATTTGTCCTTGATGATTGATGAGTACCATGTGCGGTCTTCAATTGTAAAGCCTTATTTGTTCAAGTTTGCGGTAGGAATCACTGATGATGTGCGTGTTGGAACGAGTAAAGTTTTAACATATATTGGTAAATTATCACTGGATTTCGCAATGGTGCATTAGTTCTTGAAATAAAAATTGGAATGTTAATTAAACAGTTCACAGAGGATTTGGAGTGTGTGTCTATAATGGAACGGCTAATAAGCACGTGGTTTGATTAGAAGGCTAGTCCACGTTGGTTCTACTATCCTTTCTAATTTCCACATTATGCAAACCACCCACCCACACAAAATAGTAAAATTTTAAAAATAACATTTGAATTGACAGTTAAAATGATAGCATGGTTTCAAATATGACAGAGATGGTATATCCCTACTTTAAGTAAATAAAAGTTTTCTTGGAACACTCGTGTTCTTATGTTCACCTTAAAATACACAAATTCCGTACATTCCCTGTACAAACTGGAATTTCATGTTAGATTTTTCGGTACACAAAACTCATCCACGCATGAACACAATCATCTCACATCAAAATATTTTTGTGGAAAAGTTTAAGGGAAGAAAAATTTCAAAGGATTCTTTTACCTCTAGTTTTTCCCTTGATAAATTTACAAAAACATTAAACAAAGCTTTATTAAATTCTTTCCCTCACACAACTCACAACTTGTCAGTCCTTTTCGTCTAAATGGCCAGCACCGACTATCAACCAAAGTAAAACTGGTAATATTCCATTGAAACTATGACGATATTGCAGAAGTACTCTGATCAATGTGATATGACGAGATTTTCAAGTACAATATCGCACCCAAACAAAATCTTACTTCTGTATTTTAAAAAGATTTTGGTACTGGTTTTATTGTATTAAAACAATTTCAGAGTCATGGCCCTCCTTTATTCTACAATTGTGTCTTTATCTCTCTCTGTGTGTTGTACACTGTTGATGTGATGTTACAACAGACAATGATAAGCCGATACTGATGGGCAAAATTGTTGATTATTTTCACAAAATGCAAAGGAGGATTGAGAATTCACTCCACGATGGTAATAATAATGCCATACATAGTGCTAATACTGTATTGAATATGAAGAATCAGAGTAAGGAAAAATGAGAAAAACTTTTCCCGTGGATCCTTATCCTACTGCTGCTCCTCCTGGATTCATTTCATTTCTCATCTGATTCTCTCTTTTTTAGCAGGAGAATAATGCTAAAAATGCCTTACTCACGCTGCTCTATGTAGTAAGACCTGCTGTTCTTGTGTTTAGAAGCGCTCCACCACCTCCACCACTATAACAAATATCGCTGCGCTAGGCTCTTTGGTTCTGGCTCCATAAAGTTACCTAACTGGTTGCTAACTGGTCTATAAGAAATCAGGCAGGAGCTATGTAGCTTCTGCTTTTCTTGAAAAAAAGTAGTTTCCCTCATGCTTTTTCTCTATATACCAGACAAACAAATGCCAAAAACATACGATGGAAAAAGAGTGAAATCGAAGGAAACTAGTCAGCAGACTAAAAAAGACTGGAATAAAATGAAATGATGTTGCTGACGACGATGATGATTACAATGGCAATAGCGATGGTTTTGGTTTAAGGTTTATATAGTTTGGAAGAAGATGATGGTGGAGAAAGAAGTTATGGTTGGGACTTTAGAGCTCCTTCAAAGGCGCTACTGCTCATGATGAGCATCAGACGTCAGATTTCTTTTGCTTTGACTTTTTTGACGCTATTATAAGATATGAAATAATAAAAGCTGCGTCGTTTTTGGGGCATTCGTTTGGAATGGATTTTGAAATGAGAAAAAGAAAATAGCACAAGAGGAATTGTAGCGGTACCGCCTGCCTTTTTAAGAAAACTATTTAGTTTGACAATGAAACCAACGTTGGAAAGAAAAGGAATTTATAAACACTTAAAAGTATCCGAGTTTATCTCTGGGCTTTTAAAATTACGTATGAAAGACCTGTTATATATGACAAACTGAGTTCTTTGTAGAGTAATGTAAACCTAATATAATTTAATTTGATGTTCCACTCCTGCCCCAAACTACTACACAGAGTTGAAAAGAGAGAAGTGCAAACTTTGAGATTTTTCCTATTAAAATTAAAATGGGTTAGTAAATAAAAGCAATCCTTCCATCTCATTCTATCCAACAGCATCAGTATGAACAACGCTCGGTTTTCATTCAAGAAATGACCGACCACAACTTTTACATAACGTTCAGGATGACAGCAGTAATAATAATAATAATGAAAATAATACGATGCATGTGCTTCCACTTCCACATTTCAACATTTTTATTGAAATGGGCCGACCTACTCTTGTTCCTCAATTCCAGCCAACCTTTTATTCCCATTCATTTCTTGCAACATTGCTTTGTAGTGTGTACCCATGTATTTAAGTAGGTAGACACCGTTTTTGCCAAGCCTCCCAAAACAACAGAAAATAAGGAAAAACCTAAGTCGTTCTGTAAAAATTGTCTCAAACCAGAAGGGAAGTTGCGAGTGGAATCCCATAATAAAGAATTTTCATGAGGAAGCAACAACGACAAGAGGCCTGATTATCACAAGGATAATAATGAACATAAACTCAGCTTTTGTCATGTATAAGCATGTACTTTGCCTACTTACCACTTCCCACGAGAATATTAGTCTTAAAATGTGTTGGGCTGGAAATGGAACTTGACTGGAACACGAGAGAAGAAGGCACAAAGGATGGATGCTAGCTTAAGTAGTAGTGTTTCAGGTCTAAAGTAAGCTGCGATAATAATATTCAATGCTGAACGTACTCTCAACTGCTGGGGGCAATACAGCAACAGCTCACTCTAACTTTTAGAGTTGTAGCACATATATCTCGCCTTCCAGGTCTGAATTTATTCCATTAGACACAAAAGTTTGGGAAAAAATTGCGTGTTGAATTGTTGAGTGATGAATTGAAATAATGTTGATGAGAATAGGATGATGTCTTGTCTCTGGTTATGTCAAATGCTCCACTGATTTTTTTGGATTGGAAGCTGTGTGGTTGGGTAGAGATGCTGATTACTAGGTTTACTGAAAAGATTTGAATTTGAATCCGCTTTAACCATCTACAAGATCATCATTCGCTCACTGGGTCCACTACTGCCAGATTAATAAAACGGAATGCTCTGTGTGCGATATTCATAGTAATTGCATGCAGCTTTTTGGTTTTCTATAGAGAATAATAATAAGTACATTTGCATGTTCTTTTCGCTGGAGCCATTCCATGCTCCATCCATCCGCCTGTCATAATAATTATAATCAACTTCAATTAACAACAGTTACAAGCTCTACCAAAGTCCATAAATTTTCCTTTTTCACAAACCAACATCATGTGGCGCAGCATTTAACCGACTCTTGTTTCATTCTGGAGCATAGCAATTCCTCTAAAAATCATCATTACTATGACCATGAGCAACGGAAAAAGCATGGACTTTTGATTATCAAAGGGGAAATTCTGCACGTCTTCGTTCTGACAACATTCTAACGTTTTCAACACTATACTATGATGCCATTGTTGATTCCTCCAGGGTATGTTGATGTCGGCATTATTCAATGCTCTCCTTTTTCCAACGCTTTTACAAAACCTGCCTTTTACCTATTTACTTGAATTTCATAGTGAAAATTGTAAAATACCTTCTCGACTCCTTTTGTTAGTCCATCCATTTACTGACACTAAATGCGCTATGCCTAATGTGCACGAAGAGCTTTAAAATATCTATATTTATATAATAATAAGTTGAATAGATATAACAGCAACAACAGCGTCTCTACTTGCTTTAGTTCAGTGCAGCTGCTACATCCAGTTATGATGACATGGAAGGACATTACTTGGTGGAGCAGAGCGTGATAGTAATGACGGTGGAAAGTATATATTGGAGACGCAAATAGAAAAGAATTTTCGTGTTTGGACATTTTTATTTAGCATGGCAACTTCAGAATAAAAACGAAGAATGAAGTTAGCCATTAAAACGACTTTCTCTTTCTTCACTCACTGTTGTACTTGAGTTCGGCACAAAAATGGCTAAAAAACGTTTTTATTCCTTTTTCTATTAACAAAACAACCTTTCAAGACTATACTAATAATTCCACATGAACTCCCATTTTTTGGGAGTAGCGACATAGTGATGCACACATTTTTCAGAAGAATCAGAAAAGCTTCATATAAAAACGATTATAGACTGAAAATCCATCTTATATTTTTGCTGTTTATAAAAGCAGATGAATGAAGAAAAATTATATATAAACTTACATTACAAGCCTTACCTCATCGTCAAACTTCTCATAAGGTTAAGAAAATATAAAAAGGCGGATTTACAAAAAAGTATTTTGGCTCAAGATGAAAACGGCTTTGTAGAGATTGGCTAGAGGAAGATGAAGCTTTTTTCTTTCATGGTATAAAATAGAAAGAAAAGCTAAAAGAGAAAGTTGGTCGGGATGGAGCACAATTTCGTCTTACTGCTGCGGCTCCATTGTTGTCGACAGAGTGAAAGGACTAAAGGGCTCTTCTAGATGGAAAATTTGCTGGTGGTTGTGGTATAGCGGCACTCACAAACCAACCGGACCGACCTAAATAATATGCGATGTTATGTTGTTCTTGAGTTAGATTCCTCTTTCCAATAGAGAATCCGCCAAAGCCAGGCCACTCACGCCTATTGTTGCAGTGCACATCCCAAGTTTGAGTTGCTACGGCCAAAAAGAAAGAAAATTCACTATAATAGTGAAAGTGAGACTGCGTGATGATGGAAACCTAAAAGACCACTAAATTGGAAAAAAGTCTTCTTTACTTCCAGTCTTTTTCTTTATCTCCTTCGTTTATTGTTCTTATTCCAGAAGTTCTTTAAGAACAATAAGAATAAAATTCCTTTTGTAAAAATGATGGGAAAGATAATAAAATTATTTTGAAATCATAAACTGTAGATATTTATTGGGTCCAAAAACAGGTCGAGGGAACGATCAAACCAAGTAAAATTCCTAAAATATCCCGCTTCTTTACTCGTTTATGCTACGTGGCAAAGTAATTGTTGTTTGCCTTGTAATTATTTATATTTATTTAAGCGGTGTACTGGGGGCATATTGTTAAAAAAACTTGGCTCATGTTTCCTTCTGTTTTTACTTTCTCCTTGTCGCAGAAGTGCTTTTGTTAAGGGATCTTTTCTCCTTTGTTTCTTTTATAAAAGTGAGTGAGCAAGAGATGCGGAAAGGATGTGGTTGAAATGTAAGTTGGGATAAAACTAGTGGCAACAAGGTTTTGAGTGTATTTGACTTTTCCACTCTTTCTGACGTGCTCACAAAACCATAAGCCTACTAAACTTGGATTGGATGAGGTACACCTGATAACGTAAATAAATGAAATTGACGTTTACCAAGCCACCCTTTGCAAAAACTCAAAATCATGGCAATAACGTACATTTTGCCTGCAAAATAGCAGAGAAAACCGCAAACATATTTGCAAGAAATAAATTCACTACTCGATGATGGAGAGTTGGATGGAGTTTTCAATTGGATTGAATTGAATGGTTTCGCTTTTTAAAGCAAACCTGACTGATTTGATTGGAATGCTTTTTGTTGCAAGTCTGGCAGAACTTTTTGTTTGGTTTTGGTTTAGCTTAGATTTAACTCCTTTTCAAAGTCACACAACCGACACTGGCAGCTGCAAACTTGTATATAGCTCAATAGTACAACTCTGGTAGCAATCACATTTGGGACACTAACGGAAAACAAAACCACTTTTTTAACCGATATATTGCCCTATCATTATAATAATATGAATGTTGTTAATAGAATACAATTTTATGAGGTTGTTGGAGTAATAATGATATTTGTAATAGCTGAGACTTTACTATCCTACGGTGTACATTGGGCTTGCAAAAAAGGGGATGGAGAAGGACGTTCTCAGCATTCCAATAATGACTGATGCAGAAGTAAAATTAGTAATAAAAACTTTAATGTTTTTCACATTATAGAGACCCTTTTTACTCTTGTTACAGTGAAATGCATCCCTCCCAATTTACTGCGTTGTGCTTTTTAGATTTTAACTGACGAAACAGGTATTGTCTTATGTGGAACCTGTACAAAAAGGAGCCGGGGCTATTGAAAATGATGAAAGAGAAGACAACTGTAAAATATTTTGAAAACGAAATTGCCACTTTTTACTTTACTCTTTTATTTGGCTGAAGGAATATAAAAATACATAGTTCTTATAGTTTTTGTTTGGTGTGGCATCATTTTTATGTTTCCTTGGAAGGCAAGATGCAAAAGTAGAAAAGAGACGATTGTAAAAAGTGGTAATAAAGTTGATCCTTTCTTTCATTTTGCATACAACTATTCCATTCCAGAATTAGTGTCCATTATTCTATTGTAGCTTCATCATCACTTCAGCATCTTGTTTGGCGTGAGTGAAATTTATATAAATTGGATTTAGTGCATGCATACTTTTATTTATTCATCAGATCAGTCTGTCGGCCATTTCGCACATTTTATGCAGCAGGATAATTATAATTTTTATTGCATTTATAACACTTCAGATCTTTTCTGCGTCTTCACCTAAATGTATTTATTTGCCATGAAAGCACTTATCTTTCTTTACATCTTTTTCTACGCTCAAGACAATACATGATTACAGAACTATACCTCTAAAACTTAAACTAAAATTCTACCATAGTTATCTTATCCAAAAATTGAGGAAAAAGTTTACTTTCTGTCTTGTCTATCTCCACTACAAAAGAGACATGTAAAGATAAAATGAAAAAGAGCAGACAAAAGTTTGTTTTCTTTCTTTATTCTCATCTTATGAATATTTTAAGAATGCATTATAGCTCAGCTCATTCCTCGCAGTACCGTTCATTTATAACTAGTGCTAGATAAATATTACATGGTTTTCAAAGATTGGTGGTGATAGTCATATAAGATTTTTTATTGCAGAAATCTTTGCAAGTATGTATTTAGTAATTCGCTTCTCAACTCTCCCCACACAACCTGAGCCGCTGTTGTCGTTCCTTCTCAAGAAATTACTTTCATGATCCAATCATTTCATGCATAACATAATGTTTACTTTTACTTTAAGAGTTTTGGTCATTATGCAGAGGAAAAATCGTAATCCATTCTGTTTTATTCGCACAATAACATATGCATGAAGTTTTCTACTTGATCAAAGAGGATACCAAAAGCATTCACAGGGGAACCTTACATGATATAATGACTTTGATCTGAAAGCTATGAGACCATTTCTCCGTTATATCTTCTGACCTCTAGACTAACATCAAAGTGGCGTTCCGATAATCGAATCTGCTCTTTTTTCTTTTATTTTCCGCATTTTTCTTTTTACTTTTCAAACTAGCAAGACACAGAAAAGAGGATCAATGGAAAAGCTGTAAAGGCTTTAATTTGGTAACCTCCAAAAACGGGATAAAAGATGCTGGAATCCAAAGACGACCGTCTTCATTCATTTTTTGAAGGATGAAGCGCTTCATTCACCTGAAGAGTCTTCATTGATTTGAAGACAAGTGAAGCAACGGATAGCTCTTCACCGAATGAATGAAGTTGAAGAAAAATATTTCAAGTGAATCTGAATGAAGAATTCAATGCAGCTCCTCACCTTCATTTTCATTTAAAATCATCGTAAAATCCACATTTTACTTTAATTTAGTGGTATTTTTTATCTAAGAAATCGATTTTGGTAGTTGCCTTTTGTTGGATTTCATTAAAATTTTCATTAATTTTGAGAATATTTTACTTTTTGTTGTACGTTTTTATCTAAATTGTAAATTTTGAATGAAGATGAATGAAGAGCCGTTAAAAGTGAGTGAAGCAAATATCAAGCCCAGCTTCACGTGAATGAAGCTGAATGAATAAGGGCTGATTTTTAAAGAAAATGAATGAAGATGAATGAAGAGTTGGCCAAAGCGGTCGTCTTTGCTGGAATCTAAAAGTATGAATTTGAAAGGTATCTTAAGAGACGCTACCGGTATAGATTATAGACTTAATCGGGAAAGATGAGAGTATATATGAATGCGGTAAAGAAGAGTGGGTGTATATTATGGGTCTCATTAGTAATGATCAGAGGGAAACACGATGATATGCTGCTCATGATAATTTGTTCTTTTTTTCTCAACTTTGACCTTGATCTTTTTATCTATCCATCCCAATTAGTTCCCACAATGCCTCTTCTTATTGTAAACGCAATTAGGGGGGATTGGATTTGAAATAGTAGGGACAAGACGTGTGTATCCCTACTGTTAACACATGTCTTGTAAGGCTAGCAAAACCTCTTTCAAACTTTGCAACTTTCCTTCAATGTTCTCACTTTGTCTAATGAAACTTCCTTTCCGTTATTAAGGCACGGTTTTGTGAATCTAGTGATGAGCTCCTTTGTTGTTTTCATCTGCTCATATTTTTCTCAAGATTGCGTGCATGTGTTGATCAAAAAGTAATTATGGGAAAAGCAATGAAAAGTAAATCATTGAGGGGCAAATGAATGTCTGGAGTTGTATTCACGATCAGTATATAACTTTTGATCTGAGTAATTAAATTATACTTGTTACTTGTCGGATAAAATAATAATTCTTAATAATGATTGGGTTTCACAGATGCGTGTTAAAAAGTTAATAATAAGGGGGAATTAGACTTGCTCCGTTCAATCTTTCATTTCTACAAATTTCTATGATTCTCATTAGTGTTGATTACGGTTAACAAATAACAAATGCATATTAAACACGGAGCAAACGGAGGGGGAAATTTGCATATAGATATTTTCAAACCATCATTATTACACTACCGCATGCAAAACATACTTTTTATCCGAATCCATCTCAAATGTATGTGTAGTCTTGTAAAGGTTGTTCTGGGTAGAAATAACAGTAGAAATCAATCATTCGCCGTGAAATTAAATTGTCTTTCATTTCCAATTGAAACCCTTTTATTGTTGGAGTTTTAATGTTTGCAAATAAATTATTATTTTCGTGTATATACCATCATACGCTTAATATTATAATTATAATAATTTCATAATATGTTATGTAGAAGTAGTAGACTTTGGTTGAAACATTTTTGTGCTAAGCTACTTATAAAAACTTCAGCGTGCTTATCCTTAATTTACCAAATGTAATAGTAAACTTTTCCGAGGAGGTGGACATTGATGATGTTCAAGATGAAAGTAAAATGTAGTAGAAAGGAATCCCAGGTAGGATTAGTTATTGATGATTATAGCCCAGTGGACTAATTCTAGCCACCTAGTCGGACTAATTATTAACTAGAGAGATAACCGTAGCTAGCATTACCCTCAGTTCTTAAAGAGAGTGAAAGTGTTAAGTACGAAGGACCAGCCAAGAGTTCCCATTTTAGCCTCAGCCATTAACCGGGTAATGTACAATATTATAGCGAAAGACTAACAACAAAACAAACATTCCGTGATTGTGACTGTCAGTAATTCTCAAGAGAGTTGTTCAACCTAGACAAATACTGTTGTTTAAATGATTAAGCCAGGCAATATAAAAACATGTACAGAGAGAACAAAAGGTAGTAAGCACTTATTTACGTTTTATGTAACATTTTCTTAAAAGCTCACTCACGCAGGATACGAGATACAAGTAATTTAGATTTATTCCGTATTTTCCCGATCAGGCAAAGTCTAGAACAGAATTGTTTTCAAAAGCAGAATGGAATTGGAAAATGAAAAAGTGACAACCAGTGTGGAGAGAAAGCGCTTTTTTATAGAATATTCATCTGCTTATTGCTTTATTAGCAAAAAACAACTTTAGAAGTGTATGCACCATGAACTTCAAATCGCATGTAAAATGTAATTGATACTATGCCAAAGATGTATGATTTAATTTTTAGCAGATTTAATGAAATAAAATCGGAAATTTGAATATCACATGAAAAATATTCAAAAATTTTTCAAACAGGTTTAAAAGAGTACATGGAGAAAGGTTTCTAAGAAAGGTCATTTCTCAAAAACCTATAATATTTTTTTCAAAATGGTCCAAAATCAAGCTTCATATATTTACTATAATAATTAGTCTCCTAAGAGGAAACCAATACATAATCTTTATTGTTATGCATGACCTTCTACAATGTAAACCTATCATTATTTGCATGTTATAAAATATCATAATTTCCTTTCTAAATATTTGCAAGTCTTTTGTACAAATATTAGTGAAGCTTCTAGCACGGCAGCAGTTGGTTTTTTATGAATACGTAAATGTTGGAAAGTCGTTCTTTATCACACAACAGGATTTATGGCATAAACTATCATGATGGCTTTATTGCATTTCATGTGAAAAACGGAAAAGGACATTATTATAACCTTTTTAGTGCAATTTACAAGGTAAACGTTAGAACAGAGAAAGGGGGCCATGGTAAAAATAAAACTACAAGAACAATTACATCCTCTATATAATAAAATAGAAAATAAAAATACGAAATAATTAGTTATTATCTTTGAATTAACGATTGATTATAGTAACCAATGTGCCGTTGTCATGAAAACTGAAAATACTTGACAAGTATCTGCCTGAACCATTCTGAAAGCAAAATTCTTCTTGAAGTAACCTTAATGTAGCAAGCTCTATGAAAAGATTCGCAATGAGCGGTCACTTTATGCTCAAACGGTGAAAGCAGTGAAATGATTTTTTAACAGAATGAACGTTGGTTTTGACATTTAAATTCCGTGGAGCTGTGGTTTTTGTATGATTTTTGCTATTACAAAAAGACTACCGACACATAAAAATAATTTTATTCTTTGAATGCGTCTCACGTTACACGCAAACATACATCATAATCATTGAATCATATTGGTAAGTGAACGGGGCGTGATTTATGAGACTTTCTCTCCTATTTGAGCTGAAAATTGTCCATGAATAAAATTTTATAGCTGTTTAGGGAAACCAAGAGAAAACACCTTTGCAACTCACGTATAAAAGTGACTAATAAAGGGAAATATATAGGACCCTTACTTATTATGTTGCGAAGTAGTATTTAGCAACAGAAAAATAAGTCATGATCCACGAAAAAGAAGATGACTCCACAAAATATACCTTACTGTAAATTATAATTGGTATTGTGTTTCATCCTATTCATTCCGCATGTGCACATGTCAATAATGATATTGAAAATCTGTGCAAATGTGTAAATTTCATCATTAATTCAAGCAGGATAGAATAACAATCACATTAACAAGAAGGCCTTATTGGCTATGCTTTCCATCACTACATTACCGTATTAAATAATACGCCGTGGTTGGTAATTGGAACCATGCCCTTAGGGATTATAAAATGATTTTAGGGCAATGGTAGTGATTACTTAAGTATCCAAATTCATAGAATAAACCAATCTTTAAAAAATATTCAGCAGAGTTTTAGTTTTCTATTACAATATTCCTGTGATCAGTAAAGTATTTTGTTTACTTTTTTGTTTTTACCAACGATGGACAGAACTAGTTTGAATGTATACGTAACATTTTCATATTTAGCCTTTACTTGCTTTCTTTTATAGCTTACAATTATTAATTACCCTTAAAAATTTTTGTTTCTAAGGGTTACTTGACATTTTATGTAAGCAAGATCATTTGGTATATATAAAGTGGTACTGGTATTGAATCGTGACGACAATGATATGTTCCAAGAAATTGCTGTTGAGCCACTTTTAGACAGCGCGGATTCCTGCCAAGAAGAGCACAAGTTAGCTAAAAATGACTAACGATAAATGAAGAACTTTTAGTTGGGAAATTTTTGCAAAGGAACATTATTGCTGGCTTAACTTGCGCTAAATTCCATTTTCGCATTTATCATCATTAAATTCAATTCTCTAAATAAACTCTGCCTATACATTCTATTCTAATGTACATTATGTAACTCTCACTCCCAATGGACTATTTTTTATGCTTTTTCATTATGTACATTTTATCATCCATTCCTTTTCCTTCCTTCCAACTACCTTACATTGTTACTTTTTTATTCGGATAATTTTTCATTCGATTTACGATGATATTATTATCCAAAAAAGTTTTCCCCGTGCTTTAGTCTATGCACGTCAGCTCCTCAGAAGCTCCTACGGGATTTTTTAGGGAAAGAGCGTATAAAAGTGGAAGCTAAACGGTATCGTTGAAAAGTATAAGCATAATTTGATTTCAACTATTGAATAAATAAATAAATCATAAAATATTTCTGTGGGCTATATGCAAAGTATATAAAATGAGTTTCCATTTTATTTTGTAATTTGCATATGACCTCTGTCGTCGTCTTGCCAAATCGATTCGTTATTACACAAATGATGTATGTTTTATTCAATTAAAAATAGATTTAAAAATTAACATCAGGCACTACAAATGCAAACCAAGTTATTAAGCTTCAGCAAAATATTTATGTCGTCTGTTTAGAAACTTGTAGCATCCATCCATATAAAGTGGACAACAAAATATCTTTCACTAACTTATGCATACGCTTTTTTATGATTTGCACTTCAAGAGTTGAAATAGTGTTAGTGTTATATTGTAATAGGAAACTCTTTAAAACACACAGAAAAGAAACATTCCTCATTACTGACGCACACTAAGTTACTTAAATCCTATCTAACTTGATATATATTTGGAGAAAGCTGTGTCGTCGTATGGAGAATGAAATTAAATGAAAGAAAGGACTAAATTAAAAGAGATTACAGTACAAAAAAGCCTTTGGCTGTGTTTTTAAATAGTTAAAACCAAAAACTACAAGCGTGAATTCACTGAAAAAGACTTACTAAAAGGATCAAGAAATTCTATTACACTTGGAGATATAGTTAATCTAAAAACCTTTAAAAAAGGCCATTTTAAAGCTTGGATGTAGCCAGAATGAAACGCACGAAAGAATAAGAACCTGAAGATTAAAAGGAAAGAGGATTGACAGATGAGAAAGATGAGCCTCGGCGTGGAACATTTTTATGCATGTCCTTCAGACTCCCGTAAACTTCACATTTTCATTTGTCGTCAGAATGAGGAATGAGTTAAAATGGAGAGTAAAAATCTTCAAGGCACACGTACTTTATTATATCTTCCTTGTTTCAATAAAATAAAAACCTTCATTTGAAATGAGAAAAGCCGGAAAAGCATTGTAAACCAAGTCGTATTTTCGGTTTTTATTTTATTTTGCCAACGTATGTCGTAGTAGTAGTTGGGAGGGAAATCATACACGTAGATTTTTACGAGATTACGACGTTGTGGTGTTTTGTGATGGTGAAAGCACTCTTTTAATTTCCATTAAAACAAATATCCTATTTTCTCCTGGAAATAATAGATTTGAAGTCGCTTTTATGTATCACAAAAACGCTACGTCCTTCTTTCTCTCTGGGTAACTGAAAGGAAAAGGCATTTACTAAAGGTTTATTATGTTATGCTCATAAACTTACGTTTTCTATTTACATTCAAAGGAAAAGGAACTTTACCAAAGGACGGAAGAAACGAAAAATATATTATATTACTAATGCTATAAGCTTCACCAATACACATCCATCATAGTTTTGTTCCAATCTTGTGAACAAAAGACGTAAACCAAGTAGGAATAATAACAGTGAAGAAAGCTTCATTTAATATTAAGCATCCAGGGCCTACTTTTCTACTACTTCAAAGATCAAACAAAAGCTGTTTCTGTCTTATTTTCTTCTTAACCAAGTTAAGTGAAGTGGTATGACACTACCAGTAAAGTTGATCATTACATTCTTTCCTCTTCTAAACAAGAACCTTTTATTTCTTTGTTCAACTAAATGCATAAGAGCACGATCGTCTGCTATATACAAAGTCATTATAGGGTCTTTTAATAATCGTTAATTTGAATACTATCTTCTGAAAGTACGTTACTAATACTAATTATCTCTAAAATTAGTTCTTTTAAAATTAGCATTTTGTATGTATTGGTCTTTAAATATCCAAAATAGTTTGCAGACCCTATAATGGCATTGCATATAGCAGATAATCGTGCTCATAGGTTGATATGTATAAACTTTGGTTTTGGTTAAAACAATACCAGGTTTCTTAAGATCGCATAAACTTTCTTAATAAGAAATGGCGTTGCTGTCTTTCCCTTTACAAAGACAACTTTCTTTCTAAACATAATTTAAAACTCTCTCCCTTTAATTTCATTCTTTGGCTCTATTTTAGACCTTGTTTTAGGAGTATACGAAAAAGTCTTTATCTAATTCCTGATGAATCATTCCTTATTTCATTTTGTTACATGACATTACATGAGTTGTGCTAAATAATATATCTTCAAAAAAACCATAAATGCTCCTTAAATTCCATGTAACTTTCTATAATTTCTTCAACCTGCAAGCAGATCTTCCTGAAGCGGTAATGATTGATCGCAATGATTTGATAGATAATCCTGATGGTGACGCTGCCACGATATTTCAGGGTTGGCAGTGTATGCGGCCATAAGGATACACTAACAGAAACAACTTTTAGTAGATTGCTCCAGCCCGTCAAATAAAAAAGCAGACTTTATTCTTTGATTGATTTATTGATTCTATTTCTAACCATAAACTCACTATAAAATACGAAAATCGCATAATAAAATCAATATATGGGGACTATGATACATACTTGTAATTCAGCCCCTGCAATATTTACACTATTTAAATTATTATCTTTACAAACTCTACAAAAACAACGTTTTCATACTTTTTTTTTATGAAAAACTGGCTATAAATGCTAATAAAGCTTACATAACGTCCTGGCATTACATTAACATAAAAAATGAACAAAGGCCAACATTTACGGTGAAGCTTCCCTGCATATCCACACCACGCATGATTAACATTGTATAAAATCTTTAAAATTCAATCATAATCATCCCAAAATGATTCATCATTCATGAGCATTGAAGTGAATAGAAAATGGCTTACGAAGAGGCCAAAATTCAACGTTTTTGTATTTTGGTATGGAGAATGCAACGGTGCTATAGCTCTTCAGTAGTACAAGTTTTTTAGCAAGTTTTTGATGTGAATTTTCATCTGTTTTTCAATGCCGATATAGTTTAGTTATAAAGGAAGTATTGAATTGTGTATGTTTGAATGTATGTATTATATTAGCAGGAGTGATGAGAAAAACACATCCTTTTATGTGGGCTGTTTGGGCTGGGCTTTAGTTTCACAAGTGCACAGGTACGTACATCTGTCTATTCTGTGTACAAGTTTTGCTGATATTTTTGCCCTTCCACACCAGGGTTATAAGAGAGAAGGGGTTGAGCGGATTATTCTCGTTTGAGATATTTATCAGCTGTTTTCTGCGTTACGTGGTCTGATTTC
>JAANSO010000121.1:0-72463 GCA_036507315.1 Lepidocyrtus fimetarius
TCACTTTGTATTTATATCGTGACGTGAAGATATGATTATGACAATGCAATGTCAACATGTAGAAAACGGTGCGTTGGCGTTGTCATCATAATCGTGAAAGCATTAGTAAAGAAAAGAAATGACGGTGACGATGATGATGACAATGACAAAAGCTGCTGCAATATTCATAGAAGGAGAACGTGTCTGCCTCTTTCTTTAATGATGCTCATTTCCATTGCTCACACGATACGCACTCACTCAACCAAAACCAAATATGCATTTTCACTCCTCATTCTCACTTTTCCCGTACAAATATCATTCTAAGCGGTTGTCATAATCGTAATCGTCACGTAATAAACAGCAAAGGAACCACCTTCATCGTAATCATCAACAGTCCCAGACATAAAGGCTGGCAATAACGATTATTTCACCTGAAAAGTGTTCCTAGCTCGTGTACTATGTCGTATTTGACTAATACAAGCTTGGAATTGTCTTGTGACAGAAAAACGTTAAAGTTGCCATAAAAAGCAGTACACAAATTTGTGTTCTGCTTGGGTTAGTTTGAGCTCAACCAAGGCAAACTATTTATTTTCAAAAAGTTTTCCAAATTTGCATTTAACGAATTGCTTTTCGTTTCAGGTGCAGCCCGATACAAGCTCAATTATAAACTCAATGATATAAAGTTATAATAAAGCGTTGTCTTTATAAATTGAAGTTATTCGCATTTCTTAATATTTTCGTTTTGCAAAGATAATTGCGTGGAATGGGAGTGGCAGAGGAGGTGGTGGTTGTGGGTACAAAAGTAAGAAACTATTTTATTTGCTTTTTGGAGGAGAAATTGGTCAATAATAGCAAAAGCCGAAAAGACATTGCTGTATTTATTTATTACCATGTAAGTTCTATATAATAATGTCCTTGATTCTTCCGTTTGGAGGAAATCAATGCATTTCTAAATTACTTTGAGAAAGATATTTCAATTTCTTGCAGGAAATGAGTTTAAACAAGTTTTGTTGGAATGCATGAGAGGAGTCAAACCCTATTTCATTACGTAATGAATCTACTTCGTAAATATTTTATACTTTTGTAGCATTCTAAGCTGGTGAAGCAGTTTTATGTAGACATTTCTCGTAATTATCCTGCTTTCACGGTGTCGCCGGTTTTCTCATGATGACGATGTGATATATTGCATGAAGCTTCCAGCCCTCTCTTTTCCACTTCCAAACTGTATACTGGTTCCTGCGTTGTTTCTAAAAACTGCCGTTTTCCTGTGAACATGCAGTGAGTGTCTTAATGGCTTTTTTCTACGCGCTCATAAAATATCGAAGGGTGTCTTGATGAGCTTTTATTTGAAGAAAAAGGGAAAGCAATGGGCTCTTAATACTGTTTCCTACCCTATGTAGAATGCCGCAGTCAATTTCAGAGAATCTTTCTCATTCTCTATTCATTCAACCGAACAGAATAAAAATTAAAATCCCCTTTCCCTCCCTTTCTCCCTTGGCATAGAAATGACTTAAAACTTGCCTTCTCGGGCTCCGTGCTAATATTTCTTGTAAATGGTTTCTCTTTTTGTATTCGTAAATATTTTATTCTGTTTAGAAAAGCCAGAATATTTAAAAATTAATTTAGCTTTAAATTTGAATCTTAAACACTAAACTCTAGGTTAATATATTATTAATACACCATGCTATAACATCATTAATGACGCAAAATAATGAATTTTATTGCTTTCTTGGCACATTTCAAAAGTTCTTAGGTTGATCAATAATGCAAATATGACAATTGTTTGATTCTTAGCATTAAGAATAAATTATTATAAATGTAGTTTGTTTTAATAAGAATTAAATTGGAGTTTGTTTTCTTCATCTGATAAAAATGAAGGTCGTTAGCTCTTCTAACTTAAACTATTTTAAAATATCTTTGTAGTCCATCTTTACAAAAGAATCGACTCGTTTACCAATCATTTCAAATGTTTTGTATAAATCTATTTTCTAACTCTTTGGAATTAAATGTTGGCTGTCCATCAGTTCTTAAATAATTGAGTTTTTGAAAGAAATTAACAAGGCGAAATTGTGACGGTTTGAGTAGTATTAATGACATTATTTCACCACCTTGTTTAGTTCCGTGTGACAATGGGGAAAACACTATTTAATACTTTCTAGTTATTTCCCTGTGAAATTAAAATAGAGTTTATGCGAAATTGAAGAGATGGAAATTAAAGATATGATCATATTTTACAACTTCATATTTGGCTTTTCAGGTTGCTGATGATATTGATGGAGGTGATAAGACAATCGATCTCACTCAGAAAGAACAATTTTCCAAAGTTTGACAAAACAAGACAAGTTTTAGGTAAAGTTTTGTATTGTGATGTGTTCAAGAAATGGAAAATTCATTTTCTTCAACCCTGTCAATGATTGACTGATTGTTGTCAAACTATCAGCAATTTCCCACTGAAAGTTTTCTGGACAATTTACCATTTTAATTATTCTCCAAAGAAAATCTTTTTCTCTGGAATATATGAAACCAATTGGGTTCTTTCTGCTTTAATATTCAATCAATTTGGATCATTCTTATGTAAAAGTATTAAATTGGGAATATTTCGCGTATCGTAAGCGTGCTAAGAAGATAAAAATACCAATTTCGGGAAATTCTTTCCAAATTTATTTGAAGTTTTGCAATTTTACCATTGAATATGAATTCACTGCTTAAGCCTGTGTGCGTGTGTGGCATAAAAAGTAAATATTTGGTACTAAGAATGGTAATCGTACATACATAAAAAGTAAAAGTATAAGGTGTATTCGCATTTTGACTATTTTGTTATTTATTTAAACTCCCATTTCTTCGATGTCTCCAGAGACACCTTTTTCTTTACAGGTTTTAACACTGCCAGCCCAATCCAATCGAGAAAAGGTAAACAAAACTGTCTTGTGAGAATAATGGGATAGAAGGCAGAATAAATGGAAGTAAATAAAACGGAGTAAATGTCCATTATTTGTATGAATAGAAATGAGTGCATAAAATTCAAAAAAGGAGAATTTTATTTAGCCAGAAGAGAATTACGACTGCTGAGGAGGGTTAAACCTATTCTCTGGGTTGAAAAGAAACATAAAACTCGGCAAGCGTTTAAGTTGTAGTTTGTTGTTTGCCAGAGAATATATTTTATTGTCCCATGTGCATGTTTTCTTTTTAAAAGTGAACCATACGCCTTTTATGCTCTCATATAATGATATTTTACCACATTTTGTCACTTTAATTTTTTGAAAAAAGCAATTTCAACTGTTTTCTTTATTTAAAGGTTTCGTTTACAAAATGAAAATGTTTTTACCTTTTTGTCACCACAATTGACTGCATTTCCCTATTTTATTTGTAAATCAACAGCTTTTTCTTTGTAGTTTACAACAATGAAATTCTTAAGCTGACCATTTAATTTTCCTATTATTGTTATGATCCCCTGTGTTTATCGTAATAAATCACAAATTGACGGGAAATGTTTTTATGGAAAAAGGTACTATAAAGAGATTCATTAAAATTTGAAGCATTCCAAAATTATTATTTTTTAGAAGGATAACGGGATATAATGAACAGCGCTAGTACCATATGCTCTCTTTTGAAATTTAAAAATGAGAAAAGCGGAAATAAGAACTGTTTTTACTACAACTTTATTAGTTGCATTCAGAAGCTACAAAATAATTATAATACTGCTGCAATTCTATCAAACAGCAGGGTATTTTACGACTGATTCATTTAAAACGAGATTTTTAGATTTCTTAGTATTTTCTGTGTAGATTCATTTATTTTAATAAGTTCCGGAATTCCCCTTATATGAGCTTTATGAATAGTTTTTATAACAATATAATAAAAAATATGATTGAAAAATAAGCGGAAAAGTCATAAAATTGTCTACTTAACAAGATCGACAATAATCTGAAAATACTTTCTTATCTCCGGATTCAATAAAAATGTTGAGGTAGGGATCTAAATGAGAAGCCAATTAAAAAGTTTAAAAGATTTTAAGATTATGAACAATAATATTCTTGTAATAATGTTTATTCATTTAGTTAATTGGCCGAAAATAAATTATTTTGTGTAAAATAGAGAATAGAAATGTAGGAACGTGATAAGTCTTAAAATAATTACAAATGGATTTATTTTTGCGGCAGGGCAATTTATTTAAATAAAATATTGCTGTCGGCATTCTCTGGAGTATTCCCTTCATTTTTGTGCTAAATACGTGATGGCATTCATTTCATTGCGAAAAAATAATGTTTTGTCTGAAACCAATGAAGAGCTAAATGCATTTTACTATATAGGATGAACTGACATGCTTTGATACAAAATAAAGTTCGCTTCTCTGATAATGCCGCCAGTACATTTTTGATGCTGTGTGCACTCGGCGGTGGCGATAGCTTAAATTAAAGTGCTTTTGCCAAATAGGGTTTAGCCACTCGCCGAATGCATTTAGCAAAAATGCTACAGTACATGAATGCGGCATTCACAGCATCTGATTGGCTGTCAGCTACTCGCTTATTTACTCTGAGAAACTTATTTTGTCCTATACCTTTTCCTTTCATGTAACATAGTATAATTTATTTCTTCGTTGGTCTGAAACAAAAAGTTTTCAAGAGAGGGAGACCGACCGGAAGAAGGTTACAATGCAGTTTAGCTTAAACACTTTGGCAGTGTCAGTGCCAAGTAATAAATGGGCTCTATAATAAAAACTGCACCAGAAAGATACTGAAAATATATGAGCGACTTACGTCACATCACATAACAGGCATTCACTTCTTCCCCCTTTTTTAAAGAGGATTAGAAATGAAAAGGTGTTTAGCGCCTTTTGCCGTAAACTTCCCTTCCAAACTTTGTCTGCTCTTTGCTCCCTTTTACATGGTGCTCTACGTAAGAAAATTTGACTTTTCCTCAAAAACTCGTTTTGATACACTTCTCTGCTCAAACTCCCTTCACTGGTTTTGTTAAATAATGAAAAGCTCTCAAAAACGCGTTATTATCGAAGAAATATTTAGTTTTGTACGTACAAGACGAGCGAGTGAGCTCAAGTCTGTTCCTCACATCCGCTTTAATCCTTATTTTTGGAACATGGCTTTGTGGTGAGCTCATCATCGTTGTTACATGTAAAAGAGATGCATGTCTTCCTCTCTCTTCCTTTTACTCGATGCCCTAATAAACCTTCTGTCGCTCTTTTTTTAACTACCTAAAAAAGCTCTGAGTTTGAGCATGACAAAAAACTTGTGCAGTACCCATTACCTATGAGTATACATTATGTAGGCGTAGTGAGTATTCAGGTATTCATAGAAATTATTAAACTTGTTTTGTATGCCAGTCTCGTTTCACCTTTTCAGCTGTTTGGTCAATGAGGGAATACGTCCGGTCGATGTTGAGCTCTACTTTTTTTTACCTTAAATATTATTACCATTTAATATTATTATCAAGTAGGAGCCGTTTTTTACTAAAATGTATGCGTAAAATAAACGAACAACTTCTCCTTTCTAAAATAGTTCAAATTATTTCTTCTGCGAAAAATCGTACAAAACATGTACCTAAAACTCGCATATGTTCAGTGAAATCAACTTTTATTTCAGTTCTTTGACTAGTAGCCTTTACCTCACGCAGATTCTATTCCACTTCGCTTCTCCAAACAATTACTCATTTTCATAATCATTCAATTTCACTCCGCAAAAATTATCCATTAAAACTGACTCCTTTTGTTGTTCTTACATATTTTATCGTTTATATACTACTCGCCCTGCTTCTTACCTACCACTACATCAAAGTGGAAAATAATTAAACGGGAAAGAAAATGTTGAACAAGGTTGGCCTAACTAAAAAAAGTAAACTTGATTGTTTGCTCCTTGTGTTGTCTCTCGTCAACTTCACAGTAGGTACGAAGACGTAACAACACAAAATAATTATTTTCTCTGGGTTTTGCTACTTTTTAAAATTAACTGCTTGTTTTTCTCTAAAACCGGAAGCAATTTTACGGGACGGGAATGTTTTCATCTTGCTGATTGTTAAAAAACTCGATTTTAAAATATTTTAATGCTCTGGTTAAAAATAACAATGCGAATGTCAACTTGAGGTTTGCTGAATCTTTTTTCATACCTAGGATTCTCAAAATGACTTAATTTTCAAAATATTTAACTACTTTGTCTGTAGATACTTTAAAAAATATTTTTATCCATGTTAATTGTGCAATACCGGGTTAACTGTTGCATTCATTCATTTACATAAATAAAAATATACAGTTCAAATCTTTTATTTTTGGATTTTTTTCATTTATGCACGATAACCTTTGCTATCACGCAGAATTAAAGGCAGCTTCTGTGAAGAAAAGTAAGATATATTTTCAGGGTTACTCCTCTTTTCTCCATGGCATGCCAGCCAAGTGTGAATGTGTAAAAGTTTTTAAAACTCGTAGAAATAATGAATGGAATTGCATGCAGGAATCAAGTTGCAGCAGCCGTATCTTTAAATCAGCATATTAAGCATATCAGTAAGTATAACACGCACCGTTTTTGCATTGATAACTATCTAATTCAAGTTTGGAGGGAGACGAAAGGAATTGCATAGTTTGAGCAATGCTAATCAAATGATAAAAATGAAGGTTGTTTCTTGTTTGGTAAGGTTGATATGCCTCTGGTGCTATTGCTGATTTGCGAAGAAGATAACCAGGAATAATGCAAAGACGATGAAAAATATGTTTTGACGCAGTTTTTATCCACAATCTTGACTTGGGTAGTGTACAATAAGATATGGAATGAATGACTTCATTGATTCATTCACAATTCTTTATCAGAGTAGTAGAATGCGAATGCACTTTTGTTAAATTACTGAGAAACTAGATCCACCGGGCTGATAAAAACCAACGCAATTTTTCATTTTGCAATATTGCAAAAATCCATTTTTTATATTCAATGCTGATGAATGAACAAGTTGTGCTGGTAAATCTTGCGTAAAAAAGTGCGAAAGGAAGTAAAACAATAAAGCTGAGCAATAGTAATTAGCAAAAAACTGATATTTTTCCACTTACAAGTCGTCGTTTGGGTTTGATAAGAGGTCGATTTTGGCCATTCATTTTGTAATAGAGACCGCACGCGTTGCAGAGGTAGTGACCGGTCCCGTCTCGTCTCCAAAGTGGGGTTGAGGTTGCCCCACAATTCACACATTCTCGACCCTCTATAAAAATCCCATTCAGACAAAAATATTATTTCAGATTCGTTTCTGATGTAGTAAAAAATGTATAATTCTTCAATAAATTAGTATTGAAAGTTTTAATTAGAAAGAATGAAGTAGTAGCAGTTGCAGTAGAGAAGAAGCTTCCAGTTTATGGTCGTACAGAAAGGAGGTAGAAAAGCTATGGAAGAGAGAATCCGAGAAAAGACACATTCACACAATCATTACTATTACCCTTCATTATCACAGTACAACCCATCATAATCGAAAATACAGCAGTTAATAGTAACAAAGCTTGTGAGTATTTTCTTCTAAAACCAATCAACAATCAATTTCTAACCAGACCAGCAGACGAGACAGTCACCCGACCTCACTACCTAAATATCATCGTCTATTTTATGACACTCACCAATGCAAAATGTAGAATTAACATTTCATTAAATCTATAGTAATTCCACAGCATACTTTGAGATGATGATGATGACGGGCTATTGACAGCGTTTGCTTGTTGCAGGTATTTCTTGGGCTAGTTTTTTGTTTTTTATACAACAAACTACTTTTTATGTGCTTGGCTGGTCGCTGGCTCGTTAAAAGCTTAAAACTCTTTCGAGGGAATCGTGTATCGACAAGACGAACAGGAACGACTCTGGGGTTGTGTGTTTTCTGACGACAATTTTATTTAAGGAAAAAATGTTTTCTAATTCATTTACATTGTTATTGCTTTTAAAAGCCAGAGTCAGGCATGTTTTTTCGAAGTCAGGTACTCACAACTCTCCATTCCTTCACCAGGATTTTTTTCTTGGGGCTATCATCACTGCATTTGTTTTACATGTGGATAATGTGGGAAATTCTCAACCTGACTTTTCCTCCATCCGAGTCCGAGTGGCTACCGATGTGACTCTCCTTTTTTAACGCTCTTTGTGTAAAGAGACGAATTTTTATTGAGATCGTAAAACAAATGGCTACTGCTGCTAATGTACAAGTTTTTATTTGAGAATAAAAAACTCTGAGTTGTAGCCCACTAGCCTTATCAACTTCTTGGATTAAAAATCAAATGCATTTTGTTTTTTTTCTGGTTTTTGTTTGTTCTTTTTTATTCACCAAGCTATAATATACCTGTTTCATGCGCAAGCTCAGAAAATATCCGATGTTTTCAACCCTTTCTGGATTTATATACACCCTGTGCCAGCACATACAGTTATTTGTTTGAAGACTGAAGTAGGGATGGAATGATATATCGATGAGGGTAGAACTTGTGCTTATCAATGCTTTCACGGCTGATAAGATTGCATCTACAATTTTAAAGTCTAATTTTGATATAATGAAGTTCCTGATCTACACTGTTTATAAGATAAAAATAATTTTAATCAGTGATCAACAAGCCGCAAACATTTGAAAAATCTGTTTTATTGGTTTTTCTTCAGGTAGGTTTATGTTTATAGCGGGAAATACTTTAAACTTGCTTTAAAAATTTATGAATGATAAATATTTATTTGCACAAGGAGCAATGACTGACCTTGGTTGTTGGTGGTATTTTTTTACAAATTTTTAATGCAGATTTACATCTGGAGATATTGTGTTTGTTTTAAAATGGGTTTAATAATCAGTTGAAGATTTTAGCGGCCTAATTGGAACTATAAAACTTCAAATATGATTATGATTACTTGTTTTAAGACATGAATAACCCAGAAATTATTAATTTGCAAAATAATTGGGTTCTAAAGATAGTAAAAAATATCCGTAAAATTTTTAAAGGTTTGTTGAACTGTTAATGGTTAATGAAAACTTTAATGATAATGATGGTTGTATTCGTGATAAGGAGGATAATCCTTATATTTTAATAAGAAAAGTATGATTTCAATTTTTTTGTTAGTCTGGGGTTACCGTCACCGTGATCCCACCGAGAGCTACTAGAATTTTGTTCTGGATCTGTTGAAATATGGTAAAATGGGAAGAAGGAAGGAAGGAAAGTAAAGTCAAATGTTAATTAAACAAACCCGTCACCAGCAGCAGCATGATAAAAAGAGAAATCTCATATTAGTATTAGTAAAAGGGGGCATTGTGAGAATTTTGAGTATAAAAATAGGAAAACAATAAATAAAAATATATTTCTTGCCTGCACTTGAACGATTTTTTGTCCGTTGCGCATTGCCCCCATTTTTATTGGAAGAAGAATTGGAATTGTTAAAGGTAACATTATTATTATTGCTAGGATTCGTACTATTACTGGAGGAATTGTGGTGACTTCCCCCTCCTCCCCCTGAGGTAGAATTACTGTGATGATGATGAGATCCCCCAGAGCCAGGGCTCCCTTTGGTAGACGAATGAAAGAACAAATTATGATGAGTTGCTGCTGCAGCTGCAGCAAAGTAAGGATGATGATGGGGAGTGGTTGAGTGATGATGATCATTTTGGTAGAAATCGCCAGGAGACTGGTGACCTGGCTGGGTTGAGGAACTTCCATAAGCGGAGCTGCCGCCTCCTCCACTGCTACTACTACTACTTGTTGTACTACCTTCTCGGCTTGGCTTCAGTCCTGCGTTACTGCTGCCGCCACCACCTATACCGCCAGGCTTGACGTCCACGTCTATGTTTCCTCCACCTCCTCCCCCGTATAAATCCTGGTGAGCTGATGTAGGTGTTATTGTCTCCGGGGTTGTGTCCTTTGGAGGGGTTGGAGGAAACGGGAATATTGAGTTGTGAGGGTGGTGGCTTCCTGAGTGGTGATGACCCGCTTGTGATGAGGAAGAATTTGAACTGGAACCCCCGTTTGACTTGTTTGTCGAAGAGGATTGATGAGATGAAGGTGAAGATGTTGGGATAAAGGAACCCGGTCCCCCTGCATTCAGGTGGTGTGGCCAGCTTGCATATTTATCGTTTATTGAAGCTGGCGATGAGGTAGCTAGCCATGGATGGTGAAGTGGAGGTGGGTGATGGAAATGTGGACGACAAACTTGGTGAGGATTAGAGCCCGGGTGAGATCCCGTTGGGCTCCCGCTCATTGAGCTTCCTCCCGCCGACATTCTTTGCACTGTTGAACAATCACACACAAAACCAAATTAGGAATTAAATTACTTTAAAATATCCAATGTTTCTAATTCACTGCTCTCTTCTCAAAATACTAAATAAAGCTAGCGCCAAATTCTTCATTTTTTTCATTCATCTCATGAATTCAGAATAAAAACAATCATGTCAAGTTTGTACACATCTTATTACGATGGTGTGATTAAAAAATAATTTATTATTGTGGTTGTTAATTAAAAGAATTCAAGTGGAACTAAAGGACCAAGGGAAGACCTAGTATAGTGTTCTAAACGGCAAGATTATTGCACAATTCATCGTATACCTAATATTATTCCATTGCTACTCCCAAAAAAATTTATGCGATTTCTGCCACGTTACGTATCATTGCTTTTGGCCGGTGGACAAAGATCTCAGAGAGGCTGGCACAACAGGAGACGACCACTGCAATACTATTTATTATTACCTCCCAAAAATATTTCTCGCCTTATCTTCATCTTCACTCCCATTCCTTCGTCGTCATCATTTTTTCATTATTTTTTGTTAACAATAATTTTTATTAGGACCAGCAGAGAACAAGAAAAGATACACGAAATGATAGAAACTGAACTATGCCTTTTGGTTCTTATCCAAAGGGATCACGGCTTCCTCTCCAACTTTTTTCCACAACACTTGACTGTTGTTGATAAGCTAAAAAAGCATGTGGGCACTTGCTATTTCAACTACGGTGATCCCTTTAGTTAACAATGTGATTATGCTTGTTTCTTTTCATTCAAGTCCTCTTCTCCACAGCAAAGACCCTACAGCTAGCTTATCTTTTAATGATAATCATCATCTTATCGGCGTAGGTACATTCTAATTAAAACGTGAGCATTACAAGCACCAAGTGCAGCGCAAATTATTGCTCAGTTTTTAGAAGATCGTAAAACTCAGTGAAGCAGTGTTCTTCGGAGTGCCAACAAATATTTTTCTATTCATAGAGAGAGTGGTAATAATAATTGAAGTAAGCCGACGTTATATAATAACGCGATCGTTATATTTTATCGTGTTTATTGGCGGTATATTATTTATCTGACTTAGCTACTCTTCTAAAGAATAAGCTAGTGAGCATGAAAATGGCCAACTCTGCAAGAATTTTAGGTAGTCAAAGTCCCTCGTCTATTGTTAAGGTTTTGTGATCATGTTCAATCTTTATTTAGCCTTTTTAAGTCCTTTTAAAGGTTTATAAAAAGATATTTCGGGATTTTCACTACAATGATGACTCTAAACCCACTCAAGTTGAAAAGATAAAGTAGCTTTATATTTTGGGGTGAACAGAGAATAATCTTATGAAGAGTGATTTTAAATAAAGAAAGCGGCCTTGGTTAAAGAAAATAAAGATGAGTTTTTGATGAGAAATTAAATGTTCTTTTTTATATCAACACAATCTAAAATTTATCGCTTTTTGCTCTTCTTTATTGTTGCGCTCGTGTTTCTAATATTTTTGAATGAGTTTCTTTTAAAAAAGCAGAAAACAATGACGCGTGTAGCTTTTTTGGTAGAGATTATGCCAAAATTCTGTTTTAATTAGTAAAACATAAAATTAAGAATAAGGGATTTCCCTATACAGGTATTATGCAGCTCACCTGAAACAAAATCATCAATAGGAGCGCGTGCCAAAAAATTTTTAAAAATGAACGCACAAAAAATAATAGTTGAATAAAACTTGAATTTTCATGGAAGAGTGCGTGAGGAGTTATTTTCTGGTACTCATCTTTTCAAATTTTGAATTAATGAATACTTTTCAATAATTTTTAATTTATGTTCGAAACTATTTTATTTTAAATTGCGAGCAAGCTTAATTTTTAAAAATCCCGTTCATTTTCACCAATTTGATTGTCATCAACGTGAAATCGTTCAAGAATAAATTTTAAAAGTTAAAAGGTGTGGCAGTAAAATGTAGATCAAAAAAGTTTTCTCTCAATCCTGTTAAAATAATATAAAGTTGTTTGTTAACACTGAATAATTTAGTCTTTTTTCAAATCGATGAAAAATTATTAAAATGAAAGAAGGCAACAATGAAGCAAGTTTTGTAGCTCATTATAAAAATACAACTTTTTATAAATAGCTTCAGTCTAAAAATAAATTCTAATTACAATGGCCATTACATATGAAATCGCATATTCATTTATTTATCATATCATCGTTGCAACTGAACTAGATTATGCTACGCATTTTAACATGAAAAAATTCTGACAGGAAGATGGATGTAAGGCATGCCTGCTTTATTATTCACGTACAGCTTGTTTCAAAGCTTGTTAAGTGCTCTTCTTTTCTTCGCTGTGTAAACAAACCTTCTTTAAAAAATTGTACTTTGATGATAACCATGAAAAAGTTTGCTTCCCATGAGCAAACTCACTGTACTGAGTTTCAAATTGAATGACGGAGGACACGGCCACCACCACCACTGTATAACTTATTTGCGGTTTATTACTGTATCGCAATGCAAAATGTGATTGATAATGATAGTAAATGATGCGCTTGGTGCATTTCTTTATTATCAATGACTAACGATGATTATTATTGCTGTTGTAATAATAGGAACAACAATGGCAATATAATAATGGCTTATCAAGAAGCACCCTGATAAGGAGAAGAAGAGAACGGGTAGGAGAAAAGGGAAAGAAGGCATCATGCCAATCTAACATTTATATTGCTAATCAAACAAGCCATTAAAAACCAAGTTTTATAGAGGAACAACAAGAACAAGTAACATGATAAACAATCAAAAGGTACTCATTCATAATCATATAAATGATGCAAGTATATTAATAGGCTTTTTTCAATGTTCAATTCATTTTTAATACAGAAGCAAAATAATAGCAGCCTAAAAGTAACAAGTTGTAGTTTAATAATATAATAGCTTTTTTTAAATTAACTGCAATAACAGTTATTATTGAGGTACAAGACATAAAACACTCACAGCTTAACCATTTCACCGGTGGTGTACACTTTGCATATGCAAAAAATGTGTAAACTACAAAAAGCTAATCTTATTAGACTCTGCGTCTGCATTTTTATTAGTACATTGTACATTGTAAATTGTAATTTTGCAGTTTAATAAGCTGGGTCAAGAAACGTGCATATTTATATGATGTGTACTTGTATAGGTATTATATAGGTATATTGACTTAGGAAGAGATGCAAGGGGATGATAAGCCACGGCAATTTTTGTGACGGGGTTGGACGGTGGACTTACTACTTCCCATAACATTTATTATTATTATAGTGATTAGCGATCGAAATCAAAGTGATTTGAAAATTGTGAGCAGTGGAGAGGCGACTGTTAAATCTTGTAAATCGTAAATCTAAACTGTAGAGCAATCAGAGACGGTTATTTTTGCTTCTTTTCCTCTTAAATGCATATTTGTCTAACCTTGTTAAATGATATCGTTTAACTGAAATTATACACTGAGCTAAATACTTACTAATTTTTAGTATTGCCCGTGATTACGTAAAGGAATGTATAGATGTTTGGGTTGGCATTCAATCTCATTCATAAGGTGGCTTAAACCTGGGGTAATGAGAGACAGAATTGAAAATACGGAACAAAAGTCCAATTCGTGATATAAAATTAACTGAATCAAAAATGGGTATAAACCATTTTGTTTTGTTGGTTGTTTAACGCTGACAGAGAATTTCAGCAGCAAACAAATTCCACTTTAAGCTGATTTTTTGTTCTCTGTAAAAAAATTAACGCACAAACTTACTTCAATTGTTCTTTGACCTAAACTCTTAAGAAATCCATTTAAGTATTTTACTTTTTTTTGCTGCCATCTTCAACTCAATCTCCCTTCCTATTTTTAAGTAGCAAACAAAAGCAACTTTTTTCCTTTTTTAACCCTAAAACCATGTACTCATACACTGACAATGAGTGAATGGGTGAGGGTGGCTTGTTCTTTGTTGAGGAGTTGTTGGATGTTGGACAGAGAGCGGAAGCAACATTTTCTCATTTCAAAATCATCCAAAGAAAAAAATGCTCAAGTATGGCAAAGTAATTTTTTGCAGTAAAAAATCGACGTAGATAATAATGCAAAATAAGAACAATTTCAGAAAAAAATAACTTTACGCAGTGACTCTTACTTGTTTAAACATTTTTATTTATGGACTTGCTCTCTCAACTTTCAAGCAAAATAGAGGAGGAGAGAACGCAAAATAATCTCAATCTCGTATCAAACAGCGAACAATAAACTAAAGCCAAAGCCAAGTGATGTAAAAAAATTCAATTTGATGTTGTTCTCTGATGGAATAAAAATAGGAAACGGATTCTCCTCTTTTCTCCCTTGTTTCTTTGTTAGTGATGTTGATATGCATTGTTTGCTTTTTCTACCTCATTTTCATTCAATTATTTTATTTGCCTCTCGTCAGACAATATTTTGCATTAAAAATAAATCGCTACGCCACCATCAACGTCAACATCGTTCACCCTTGTTTTTCCTTGAATAACTGAACTTTTTTAGCTCATTTAAATATTACATTTCAAACACTTTTTTGCAATGCAAAACCTACATGCTTGGTACACTCCGCTCTCTAACTCTTCACTTTTGACATGATGACATCAAAAGTTATTTGTTTGAAACAAGGTGGATTATTTGTGGCTTTAGAAAAAGCTTAGTTACGTTTATGATGATGATGATAAAATTATAATAATAGATTTCAACATTCTTTTTTAGAAAAAAGCCCTCGACTTGACATACACAACAAGGAAGTATCTTTTTAAACAGCCTGTGAATTTATTATAATAGTGTAATGATATAATTTACGAAGGGTGAAATGGGATTCAAATGGTGCTTGACTCGATGTGAACAAGTAAGAGGGATTGATAAGTAGGAATGTGATGAAATGATACGGATACGCTTTGGATATCTAAACTAGCTACGAAATATGTAATGGCGAGGTAAATAATGCAATAAATAGCTCGTGTGCGTTCTTTCTAAAAATTTATTATTGATATTTATAGATAAATTAGCTAAGCTTTGGCTCGTACCTCCTTCGAAGTCAAAGAGCGAGAGCGGAAAAACAGGGGTATTTGAATACCAAAATTGAATGATAACAAAATAGAATTTCTTCGGGTTTTAGCCTCTTGAGAAATATTTTCGCACAAGACAAGACACTTTATAGGTTGTCACATAGTTCTTCACGTCTGTTTTTATACGACACGTCAGGATCATAATTTTTGCAAGAAAGCAACAAGACGAGAGAAATCGGTTTGTATTCGCCGGTGGCATTTCTGGCTGTTATAGCTCTCGCTGATTATTTATTTACCTGTCCTCCTCCTGCTTATATTTATGCATGCATAATACATCATTCTTCTCCTCCTCGTCATATTTTATGTGCGAGCAATCGTAACCAAAAAATATTAATATTTATATGCAAATTGTAACGGATGAAATTATAATGAGATGGGAACGAACGGAGACGAAGGACTTAATCGAACCACTCTTAACAACGGGAAAGGGAAGAAATGATCGGAAAATTGTAAAAAGCCACAAAAATCCATTTTTATATAAAAAGCTATTGTTTCCTCCTCCTCATTATTTATGGAGGATGTGAGGAGGAGGGAGGAGCACGAGAAATGAATGAACGATCAAAGTCATAGAAAAGTGTAAAAAACAGAAGATTTACCACACTTGACTTTGATTACTAATTAATTTTAATTTTATAACAGCCGACATTAACCCATTTGTATATTTTCCCTGAGGTGCTAAGCCTTAAACTACTTCCTCTTTGAAAATTAGCTGATTATGCCGACTAACAATAAGATTGTGTAATTTTAATTAAACTTACTTTGAGAGTAGGAATGCATTGTTCCGGAATAATATCTTGCTACTCGGGATGAATTAGAGACTTCACTGAAAAAGACATCGGCAGTGGCCATATCCTCCACTCCGATGCAGTTATTTCCCGAAGAGTCCGTCGTGCTGATGAGGTTGTTGCTACTGCCACTTACACTTGACACTGGAATGGGGGGAGATGAACAGTTTAGATGTGAAGAAGTGCTTTCTTGCAAATGAAGATGTGGATGCTGATGATGGTGCAATTGATGATGGAATGGAAGCGGTGAGTTGGCTGAAGAAGATGAGGAGGTTGGGGATGCAACAAACTGCGTCTCCATATATTTCATCAATAAACTTATCTTTTATTAAAAATCGCGCTATTGCTCACTATTCTTTATTTTTCATTAATTTTCCACTAAATTATAAAATATCATAAACACATTTATTTTTTCTTTCTGATAAACTTATTGTTTTATAAACGAGAAAACTTTTCAAGTGTCAACAACTGTCACCAGACAAAAAATTTCCAAAACTTTTAACAGTTTTTTTCTTTTTAAAAAGTTTTAAAAAGGTATGTTTTTCAAAAATCAATGCAAAGTTGAGAAATCACTCAAATGAAGTTAATTAGGGGCTAAATTAGAATTTCAAATATGTTTACACTAATTTTTGTGTGTATTCCGACAAACTTTTGATTGCATTGTTTTTGATTGATTTACGATCTTAAAACACTTCACGCAAAATATGCACTACAAATTGGATAATTTGTCAAATTGTGATAATATTATGTAATCAATAGATCTTAGGAAATCTATTTGCATAAGCACAAGCAATTCCAAAAACATATATCATGAATTAACTTTCTATGTTTGCTTCCGAACAAGATTCACAAATGTGTTCAAAATCGAATATAAAATTCAGATTTTTTCACAAAAACCGTTCTTTAAGAACAATTGGAGTTATGAAAAAGAATTCTTATAAAAAGTTATTTTCTTCTTTAACTGGCCACATAACTGATATTTACTGATTATAACGATTAGGTAGATAATGAGATTAAGAAGATGATGTCTTATCTTCCAGAATAACTTGTCAAAACGGAAGGAAAAAAGAGATAGGATTGAGATTAGCTTGAAA
Organism: Lepidocyrtus fimetarius; assembly: GCA_036507315.1. Classification (NCBI taxonomy): domain Eukaryota; kingdom Metazoa; phylum Arthropoda; class Collembola; order Entomobryomorpha; family Entomobryidae; genus Lepidocyrtus; species Lepidocyrtus fimetarius. The sequence continues at coordinate 17,136 of JAANSO010000121.1, forward strand.
GCTTAGCAAGTTCCTTCTCCGAGATAAAGTTTGAATATAAACAGCCGAAAAAACTGACTCACACTGTTTTTCTCACACAGTCACAGAAGAGCTCCTATTCACTGCCCTTCTCCTCTCAAAGTAAAAACTTGATCCTCATCCCACTTCACACAAGTCATGAGAAATGAGAGCCGAGAGGAACATAAAAGAGAAACACATGTGTGAGCAGTGAACAATTTTAAAACATTTTCGTATTCATTCTCATGGCAAGCAAAAGGCAGAACATGTAGAGAAGATAAGGAACACGCTCGTTGCCTTGTTGTTTGGTGGACGATGATATGAATGGAAAAGGGATGGATAGAATAATATGCCATGAAAAACTCTTTTGACCGTGTATAATAACGTAATACTTACGAGAACAATCTCATATCTTTTAATGAATTTCTCTCTGGTGTTTGCTGGGCTGTAGGATTTTTGACTCTTCACAATGGAAAGATAGGAACATAAACGGACTTACTCTTTTTATCATAAGGTTTGTTACTGATGGAGGAGTTGCCGTTGCTGAGTGTCAAGGTGGAGTCTATCCTGTTTAAAGACCGCCTTCTTTGCGAGCCACTTGAAAAGAGAAAAAATATGTAAAAACTCAGTTTGGCCCGTTTGCTTGTAGATCCAACAAGGCTAGGAACTGCCCACAGAAAATAGGAAGAAGAGGAAAACGTTGCTGTTCCATCTCTCTATCGAGTTTTATATCGTAACAATTCTACAATGATATGGAGAGAGCCAAGAAATTCTCTTCACAATCAGCTCCAATTTTCCTTTAAGACTTTAAGAATTTAAGAATTTTATGAAGAGAAATATTTACTTTTTTATCAGCATATCTCATATCGCACGGGAATATCTTTTTCATCACGAGAGAAAATGAAGAGGAAAGAGGAAGGACAATCTTTGGCTTTTTCATTTATTTTTGGGGAAATTCACAAAAAAAGTTTGTTGAGAAAGAAAAGTTTCTTTCAGGGGAATTTATCATCCTTGTCCTCCTTTCATACAGGGAAATGGCAGTTAATGTAGCTACAGAGTTTAAAATAGAAACGAAAGAGTTATTTTAATGATGCGATTCAATGTAGAAACTGCTGCGCACTCCTGCTGCTAAATGATCATCTTTGGTCTGGTGGTAAATCTGAAGGGAACAAAGTGTGATGCAATTTATTAAAAAATGAGTTGTGTCCCTTGGTATATAAATACATTAGTGCCTAGAAATTTTAAGTTTTGCATAAAAATGTCATGTGAAATGTGTGAAGAAGTTATAATAATATGGGACATTAGTCATATTAACTCTATTCCCTCGCAGTACTTTTATTTTATGACGCTGATGGTGATATGTGATGATCAAATTCTGCTTTTTATCTTTGAAAATCATCTTTACAATGTGTAATTTTTAATAAAAAAACGTGAAAGACAAAGTTTTAAGAGAGGAACATTTGGCAAACCATCATTTTTTAATGCACGTTTTTATGTTTACCTATTTATTTTTTAAGAGCCACATCATATAAAATTATAAAAGTATTTTTTCTTGTCACCTTTCCTCATCTCAATTGATATCTTCATTAAACATCTCGTTTTTAACGCAGAAGAAGGAGCAGCATCTGTGACAGAAGGAGTAATTGTCATTTTGGTTTGTATCACACTCTCTAGAGTAAAAAACTGATCTTGATTAGATTGTATCGCTAATTCATATCATATTTAGTGTTCCTATATGCTTAAAGGTTTTTTAATGCGGACGGACATCCAACTCATTACTATTGTCATTTGATATTATAAACTCTTGAAAAATAAGAATATAATTTACTTTTTCACACAAACTCTACCTCTTTCTTACAGAAGGAGATCATCTCATTAGATCATCTTTAGTTGTCGTTTTAACAGCATTGTAGAAGAAGAGCCCACAGATCATTCATCCATTATAAAATCTTACAACTGCGCTATTCATTCCATTAACCTCGTATTTTCTTGATGGAAGGATAAGAAAAGATGGAATGTCAACACGAATTATCATAACATCATCATTTTCATCATATTTCAGTATTTCTTCAGCTTTCAGCAAAAATGTGCAAAAAACTGATGAATACCGGTGATATTATTATTTTGCTTGTGTTCTGTCACCATTAAATAATTTTAAGATTTACGCTCAACGCTTTCAATGGAATATGTCATGTCCATTAAGAAAGAACAGTAAATTAAGTTTGTAAATAGCAGTTTATTTACTAGAGCGATACTGATGATATTACTGTCTTAATAATAACAATTCGGTCGGCTTGCTTTCGTGGACAGTTATAAAATAATGAAGCTATTGTTGTGGCTGTCACCACCTTTTGTGTCAGTTTAAATGTTTGCACGGTTCAAGTATTGTTTATTTACTCTAGTTTTTTAAAACGCTATATTTACTAATAAAATTTTAAGGAATTGCTTTAACTTTTGTGTTTACCAACTTTTTTTACAATAGCTTATTACCTGTACGCGTTCATTGTAAAAAACTGCATTTAAATCCAGTGAAATACGACGTTATGGTGACTGAACTCATTCTTTTTATCTGATTGGCATACATTTTCAGATTTTTTCATACTACCCAATTTTGTTACAATTTATGTTTAAAATACTTATGCCGTGATGCTCCTGTTTATTATGCATTTGATTTCCAAGTATTCGCCCATATCGTTCCGTATCATCATATTCATTGCCACCTTCCCCTTAAATAGGATCAATAAACGCAATTTAATGATAATAAGAAAAGCTGGAGTTGTAACATCAACAATAAAGTTGATGGCCAAAGGGGAAAAATGATTTTTGGCTTGAACATGACCTAGACCATGGTGAAAAATGTTTCGCATTAGACGTAACTGCAGGAATATTATGGAAAGGAGCACTGACACTGAAAATATCAAGGTACACATTAAATACTGGTTTGGAAGTACAGTAAATAAGAATTTATCAGTGCCAACTAAGAACGTCGTCCAAAATGGGAGGGAAAGAATTAGGAAAGCGGCTTTGTCACTCTTATCTATATTTATTCACTCATTCATACATAGTAATGGGCCTGCCTGCATCTTCCTTGCATTTTACATTGTTTGTTGAGTTCCTTCTCTACATACATCCCTTGTCATGATTCACTTTAACTTGCGTTAAAACATTTACTTTTGTGCGTTTTGAAATCATCGAGAGAACAATCCGATCTGAGGGAATGACGAGAATAATACTGTTTGATTTTTGGTAAATGTATCTCTGTATGGAGTATTATTATGTAATGTAGGTCTCTCCAGGGAGAGATTGTGCAATCGTTTACAGATGGGGGAATGTGATAAGGCGTATGAGACTCATCTCGTTTACGATTTATTCAAGCTAACTTAAAGTTAATCGCATTTGGGGGACTGTCCGTATCAATGGCTTGGTGTCTGACAAGGATTTAGGATGAATGTCGCTGTATTATTCATTCACTTTACGTAACATAAAATCGTATAAAAATTGTATTAATTTTCGGATCAACGCGTTGGTTTTTGTTTTATGATAGAAATACTACAACAGTAAATATTTTAACTAAAGTAAAAAGCATTACAATTAAATCGATTCAGAGTTCATCAATTTAAGTCAAAAGTTCCAAAGCTATTTTATTCCGCGCAGCATTTCCTACAGAGTGGTGGAATACAAACTGGAAATGTATTTTCTTATTTTCCAGACGGAAAATGGAGGAATGGAAAGTATAAAAGAGAACAATTTGATGAAGAAAAGGGAAGTGGAAAAGGGAGAGAAAAGAGCGAGCGGAGTCTTATCTTATCTCGCGATGTCTTCTTGATTTCCTTTTCCCTTTTGATTCCCCTCAACTATCATAGCCACCGACCAAACGCAAACCGACGCGATCTATAACAAAAAGCCCGATGTGGAATAAAAGAACGGAAGAAATCGTCGCATCGCATCGTAGATCGTAGCAACATTGCGTCATACACAACGCCATCATCTTCATCAGAAGAAAATTCCATTATTTGCTGTTTGTCGAGCGAGGAAAGTTTTTGGGGAAAGATGAGAAAATATGGAATGGGATGGTGGAATGAAAAGACGCACGAGCTCATTCATCCCCATCTCATTAGCTTATCTTTCTCCATCCACTTTTACAAGAAAAACAGTTTGAGTTCAAAAAATCAGTAGAAATCACATCGCTCCTGCAAATCTGACAGGTTTCTTTCACTACAACATTTTATTATGTTCGTTTGCATCAAAATTCCGCAAAACTTTTGAAACCAAAAAGTATTTTGCTTTTGTGGTTAGTAGAAATCATAAAATAAATGAGATTTTGCTAATTTCACAGTAAATAACTTTAAAAATTTGAATTTTTTACGACAGTTTATAGATGTGTAATGAATAATGATGATTAAATTGATTGCTTTTTGTTGTTGTTGATATTTTAATGATGTAGATATATAGTAAATGACCGCGGTGGTGAGATGTTGACAGACAAGATGACTATTATGATGGGATAGTCGTGCTGATGATAGAGATTTGGAATGGAAAATGTACTAAATGAAAATTTATTAAGATTGATATTATGATCTCGATAACGATGATAATATCCTTTTCTGCAAAATCAAAACAAAACGGTAGTGTATACCTCAAAACAAGTGCGAATGTGTTTATTTTACAGAAAACAAGAAAAAATAAAGATTTTTTGGTATTATGGTGGGTGAAGATGAGATTTGTGATTTTTTAGGTTGGTACTAAATAGGAGAAAAGAGTTTTTGAAACTTCCATCTAATCTTCATAATCATCCTTTCTAATCTCACAGCCATACTCTCTTCCTTTTTCTATCTTGTCAATCTCTTTCTAAAGGAAAATACGAAGATGAATTCAAAGCTGCTGTTTACTTATACATCCCATCACTCTCTTTTTTCAGCATAATAATGAGCTGTGATATGACGGTTTTATATCAACTTTTACAATGTGGTTGTAAATGTAAATGTGGTGGTGATGTATGATGTGAATGAGATGAGGACGAGATGAACAAGACCAAACGTTCATTTTTTGGCATTATATTCCTTTATGAATGGCACAACTTGGAAAATTGCTCTAGAGAGAGTCATTCTTTAAAAAAGCTAGAAGCAACTGCATAATATCCTTTTTTATTAATCTTTTTTACAATTTTAAAAGAAATGAAGGAATACAGAGAGTGAAGTGCAGTTGAGAAAGAACATAAAAGAAATTTTATTTTGTCCAAAAAAGAAACCAGTTCATTTTATTTCTGCAATTCATTTTTGAATTAAAGAGAGGAGAGCTTGTTTGGAGAATGAATGGATGGGAAGGCGTGCCCGTGTAGAGTCTTTACTAGAGAGAGATATGCCGTAAAGGAAACTCCCAGAGGTGGACCTACCACTGATAAGAAAACACACTAGCTTACTTCCCATTGAAAGAGCACTCGCAATTACTTTTGCTACAGTTTATATTTCAAACGGAGTAGTGATCCGTGAGGGAATTGCTTATGATGCTTGTATATCCTTAAATCATACATCGTTTTCATCCTCTTCCCCTTTTATATTCATCTCAAAATTCTTGTGGCTATTCGCTATCTCTTTTTGCACGCACTGAATTCTATTCAAAAGAATAAAAAAAATTTAAATAATAGTTTCGAAGAGAGGAAAAGAATAGCGGAAAAGATGATGTGGAAGAAGTACAAGATGGGAAAGCTTAAGAAAAGTAAAAATGCCAGGATTTTTATATTTTTCAATATTTTTTACTTTCAATGTTTTTCGATTGAATGGGTTGGAAAATAGCTAGTGGAGAGTTAAAATTGAAGAAGTTAAGGGAAAAGAGGAAGTTTGTTTAGAAGAAAGTTTTGACTTCCCCTTTTGAGAGAATTTCGTCTTCCAAGAGAGATAGACTGTGAGTATCCAGTCTTTATCTTTTCACTATTTTCCCTCTCTTGATAAATACTCGTTTATTCGACTATTCTTAAGTTTTGCTGCTTTTACTTCTATTCTTCCCCACTACGCCTACTTCTCTAAAAAGATAACGATAAGACGGGCTTGCTTGGCACGTACGGAAAAAGGATGCGATTGCGGCTTTTCAAATATTTCGAGTGAATTTGGCTGGTTTCGACGAGATATTATTTTTTTGCTTCCGGATTCACTGCGAGTCTTGTAAGAGTTTACTTTTTTCTTAGTTTTGCCACACAATTTCAATAAAAATTGTAAAAATGGGATTGGATGGAGGAGGAAAAATGATAAAAATAAACTAGTCAGGCAATTGCGATAGGATTTGAGATTTTTGTGCTCAGAGATTCATGAAATTGAAGAAAAAACTTGGGAAGAATATGCTTCGTAGGAAAATAATGTTTTGAGGGATGAAAGTTTATTGGAAATGGAAGGAAGAACGAAGGGAAGCGGATGCTATGATAAAATGTTTTTAGACGCTGGGATCCTTATCAGTTAACAGTTATCAGAAAGTGGTTGGGATTTTGAAAGAGCGGGAAAATAGATGAAACTTTTAATTTAAAAAGCTGGGAAGCTCAAACAATCTTTTAGAAAAAAGCAATCGCTACTAACTGATGCGTGATTTTACTTTTAATGTTAAAATCATTGTAGTTTTCCAAGTAAAATTGTTTCGCAATGTATCACAAAAGTACCCAGAAAAATATTTAAATTAGGTATTTTGAAAAAATCTTCAAAACACCAGCCGACAGGGTTTTACTGATGCATTAACAGGAATACTACTACAAAACATGGGCTTTTTGTAACAAGTTAAATATTTATTTATACTCGGTATTTGTGTAATCATTAAAAAACGTCACTTGTCATTCGGCTCGTGTGTTTGAATTGGGAATGTACCAGTCAGCTCTTCATTCCAAGAAAGCCAACAACTTATTCAATCTTTTATATCATTGTCATCAATACCAGCCTACTAACGAGATTTTCTATAAATGCCCCATGAAAATTGTGTAATAATTGGATCATAATCATGTAAATAGTAATATGAAAGCTGGCTACGAAATCAGCTACACAACAAAAGCTGTGGTGTCTGTCACGCAATATTGTTTATGAAGTTTTGGTTGAATTTTGGTTAAAACTAAATCAGATATTTATTATTGTCTAGAAAAAGGGCAAATGAATATCACTTCGCCTCTGTTTTTGCCCTTTTCCACTGAAAAAGTATGATAAAAGTATGTTTACGAGATTAAAAATATCCTTGAAAACATAAAATTGTATAATTGTGTAACATTTCCCTTTAGCAAACCACAGCTACCAAAAATACAAATTCATTTACAAATCAATACAAGGTTTTCTCACACGGACGGAACAACGAAAGAAGAGAGGAAGAGACGACAGAAAGGAAGAAAAAGAGGGAAGGCGCCAGCTTGCTGTCAAAAATGTCGCCTTTTGGTTGACATCTATGCATCAACACGTCATCCTTTTATTCAACCAAGTCTTTTCTTTTAATATTAAAACCTTTCTTGTTTATTTTAGGCAACGTGACAAAAACATAGACAAGAAGGTCCGGGGTAAATACGGGACAAAAGACGAGGAGAGCAGACACGCTTGTGATTATAAAAGCACTAATTAGGTATCTAAAATAGAGTTGCAAATAATTTCTGGGGTTAACTAACAATAATAAATATTTATAGCGAAAATGTATGTCTAGAGGTCTAGTTTCTTGAAAGCTGGATAATTGTGTTTGGGAACAAAGAAATAAAAAGGCGAATGTTGAGAAAGAAAGCAAAAATAAAGAAGATAATGAGGATGAGGAAAATGAGATCGTGAGCAAAAAGGGCAAAGAGGAGAGGAATTGTCTAGGCTTAAAGCTTTTCGTAAAAAGGCGCAGTGCAATGCAGAGATCGTTTTTTCTAAAGGAAAGGAGGAAACAAGGGAAAGATTTATGTTGCTTCAGATAAGAAGATTACGATTACATTCATTCTACTCCATTCTCTCTGCTTATACTTTGCTTCGTTTCATCTTTGCGTTTTACTGATAGCGATGATGATGCTGGGGATAGAAGACCGAGCGAGAGCTCTAGATGTAACGAGGAGTCCATCTAAAATTTAAGTTTACCAGCAAAACACATAGGATTTTTTACTTACAGCCAAAAAGTGGTTGGATGAGTCGGATGTTGGATAATAACGATATGAAAACACAAGGAAAATGATAAGGATAAGTTTTTAAAGTAGATCGAACCGAGAAGATGTATGAGCAAAGGTTTTTTTATTATTTAAGCTATATAATTTCCGTATAGCTTGAGGTTTTTATGTACATGAAATGATTATGTTGATGAGTTTATGATAATAATATGAGTAAAATTTTGATCAAATCGTGAACTTTGTCATCATCAATTTTATTTTGATCTTAATTTCGTGTTATGAAAGTAACGACTGGAGTTTTTAAATCAAATCCATCTTGTTTTTTTCACTAGTTTTAAAAGTTAAATCAAATCGAAGCTCAACGGCTCCAGACTATGTGAAAGAAAATTTTTTCATTGTGTCTCCATTTCTTCCGTCATTTCAGTCAAATTTAATGCAAAATGGGTTTTTTCTTTTAATTCGCTGCAAATTCCAGTGTAAACTTTGGAGTTTGTCTAATTACGTAAAGTTTTGGAGAAGGAATAGTGCCCATAAGCATGGGTATAATGCTATTCGGAATGGGATTTAGGTATACCTTGATGCTCTGCGCGTTTGTATTTGATGTTTATGATCTCCAGTTTTATATTCTCCAAACGGGCCATCTCAATAGTAAACATTACCTGTGCAATTAAGCGGGGAAAGTAGAAAAAGGGAAACTTTCTGTGAAGCACTTTCTCCTGGCTTGAGTATCACAATGTACAATCCATTTCTTATACAAAGCATATAGCACCGTCAACCAAGAAGCAACAAATCAAAGTATTTTCCTCATATTAATGCACACTTTTTATACGCATATGGATTTTTAGAGAGTTTTTATATGCTTGCTACACTCTTTATCTTTATGAGAAATGAAATGGATTTTTTCAAACCTAATTTATTACTTAAATTAGTGCCATTTATTAATTAATGATTGTTTTTGTTTCATAAGACATTTACGTTGAGAATTATTTCAAAAGAAAGCTAATTTAATTATAATTAGTTAATTATGCGTAGTTAAATTATGCAGGTTTTTTATGGCGCGTTTCTTTTCCAGTTTCTTCTAATGTGGTAGAAAATTAAACAACTTTTAATATGGTCGTGGTAGGATAAATGCGATCAATCCAATACGGTTAGAAGAAGATCATCAATAAACCTTTTGTTTGCTTTTCTCTTTATATAAATGTGTTTTATGACGAATGGCATGCCAGTTTTTTGTCAAAATAATAAAATTGTTCAATAAACTTTAGATTTTCAAGCTTTATTTAATTGCAGGGTGAACTGCTGGTCTTTTATTTTTTCATTCCTCTCCCTCTCTCATAATTATAATTATTTTTTATTACCGTTATATATATTTTAAAATATCCAAACAATATAATGGCAATTTATCGTTAATTAAATGCTTTTTATTATAGCGGAGCGACTAGTGAAACGGCGGGAGTCCTTTTAGTTTTTAATAGCAAAAATTTCATTTCTCCTCGAAAAAAATTGTTCTCATTTTTTATAAATTACATTATTTTAGAGCACCACATCATCATTCAAGTATAAATACCCAGGAAGATATTATACTATATAACAAGATCATCATTTTAAACTAGAGTTTATAATTGCTTTTAGAATTTTTAAATATTTGTCCGTTATTAATAATATGCATGCGATAAAGATTTTTAACATCATCATCACTTATTTCAATATCATCATAAAAAAGTTTGATCATTTTTGATTGATAGCACTTCTTTGTTAAATTTATTAATTGTACATTACTCCTGCTGTTATATATTTAATAGCTCTCATTATAACCTTTTAAAAATATAATACAAAAAAGTTAGAAACTATAGCTGTTGTATGTATTATTGCATAGAGAGTAATGCACAGAATTATTTTTTAATAAATTATATGGTAGTTTAATTAAATTACTAAAATTTTAATAAGCTGAAAATAGGTAATGAGAAAACGAAAATAAGTTTTTGAGGTTTTATTGCAGTCCAGATTCAGTTGTTTCATGAAAAGTTTAAAAGCTTGTTTAAAACTGCTTTTTATTATCATGAAGATAAATTGGGTGTGTCTTTACCTTTTATGAACTAGTATTACAAATTGCACAAATGCAATTAATTAATGATCAACACTAATTAATAACATTTTGGAATATTTCAATTAAACTATTCTGTTATAGTCCTAAGTTAAATATAATTTGCGATTGCTAATTAACTATTTAATGTAGCTGCAGGTAAACATGTAAATCTCTGTCTTGTGACATAATGTGCGTATGTTATTCACGTACAGAATTTATTTGCTATAATTTTATTGGTGCGGGATTTATTCTATTTATTATGGATTTGCTTTATAAAAGTGGTTATGATGATGAGTTAGTTTCGTTGATATTATGATCACATATTGTAACAAAATGAAGATAACTTTTTAAAAAAAACTGAATCTGGATTGCAATAGAAGTTACAGCTCAAAGCTTTATGTACATAACAGCATGACAAGATATTTTATAGAACGCAGAGAGGAAAGCGTTTTGCTTTAAATAACATTCACTCAATTGATAATTATTGTAATTGTAAATATAAAGTATCGGCATATGAAATTAAATATAAAAAGTATTCCTAAGCTTGAAATACAAATGACGGGTTTTCATACTTATCTATCTTATTGAACTAATTGTAATTTATTCTCTTTTCTGTATTTTGTAAAGAGTTGTGTGCGATTCGTTCTTCAAAAAGGGTTTCTCTTCAAATCTATCCCAAGAGTAATTCATAAATGAGTTTTTCTTTCAAGACTGATGTGTTGGGACAGGTTCCAATTCAGAAGAGTTGTAGTTATATTACCGTAAATATTATGATTTATGTAGGAATATCTAATTATGACTTAGGTACTTAAGAATTACAATGGGACTAGAATGCATAGGAAAGGAACTTAGAAAATGCAAGCTTTTGTGCCAATGAATAAATCTACTTTTATAAATTGTTTTAGGCCTTTGTAAAATGAAGAACAAAAAGTCTGATATTGATTTTCCTCGGTACAAAATTCACATGATTGACAATCACTGCGAGAGCGGTGGATTATTCAGAGGGTTTAGGACAGGAAGGAGTGTGATTGGATTACTGGACAGTTCAGGTTACAATTATCTTTAGAGTGCTTAGGAAAGAGTTAGAACTTTTAAGAATCCCGGAAGGATATAAAGTAATGCTAAAATTATTTTTTAATGTTGGGGGTAATTCTTTACATTGTGGCATAACTTTAGTAATTATCATACTTAGTTTTAATTATTACCCTATTTAAATATTACTAGATGAGTTATCGTCATTTTTGTTAAACTTTATAAAAACTTCACTGAAGATCCGGCATCAGTGTAGTCGTTGTCGTTGGATTAATTGTTTTGTTAAAAGTCTAATAAAGTTGAATATAGCCAGAACATAACTTGGATCAACTAAATTACGTGTGGCGGCAATTCAAATGTCAGCGTTTTTATTAGTTTCGTAATTTAAAAATCTAACATAGTAGTCCCTGCGTAATCACTCGCTCATTCATTTTCTGTTTTTTTAAATATCTCACTCAAGTTTACTTTTTACTCCAAAGCTATACATCACATCAGCAACGTGTTTTGTGTCCTTAATTTTACATTTACTGCATTTTTATATCACGCTAGCGCTTTCATAGCATAAAAGAATTGTTACAATAGTACGATTGTAAATAACTAAGCCATATTTTTGTACAGTGACTTTATAAAAGAGAAGTTTTGTTTTGACGAAATGAGAAAAAGTTTTATACAAAAGTGAACCTGCTTTGCACATGTGCTGGTACGCGTCGAAAATCTTTTTCCTGTTACTTTTTCTGTGCATTCAACGAAGCGCTGCAAGAAAAGAGTAAAAACTTTGCATAACGTTTACCATTTCATTTTTCACCCACAGAAAAAACTAAACATATAATAAAAATCTTTTTACAAATTGGTCAAAAATGGGACTTTCATAATGGTAATGAATACAATTACGTAATAATATTGTTTTATCAGTTCAATTGACAAGGGCTTAATTTATTTAAATATATGGCTGGTTAGATAAGACTTTTGTTGTTGATTGCATTATTATTGAATTCGAAGCAGGAATGAAGATTGTGTTGATGATGATTGATGTTATTGATTTTTAATGTTTGGGGTGGTGGTGGTTTCTTCTCTTACACAATTAAGAAAATTAAACTTTTATGAAATTGTGGGAATTTTATAGTTGAGTGCTGCTGTTGAAGTGGTGGTGATGGTGGTAGGATTCCTCCACGCACTTCCTTCTTCTTCCAAGTACTTTTTTACTATCTTCTCTTCTAATTTATTTTTTAAAATTTAATTTTAATTAAATAATTTATTCTGTTTTACAGTTTACGAGCTCGTGTAGTCAAATTAGACTTGGATGAATGCATCCGGGAATTCATTCGTGGAGGGGGCGATGGAGGGGATTGCCACCTGAAAGCGTTAAAGATAATTAATGGCATAATTAACTAATGAAACTTCATTTACTTAATGTATAGCGTCATAAAATGATTACCCATCGTCCATAGAGTTGACACTGGACACAGTGGTATCTCTAGAGGAAATGGTGGCCAGCGAAGGTGACCTTGGCTGGTGATAAGTATTGTTGGTGGTGGAGGTGTTGTTACTGGAAGTTTTCCCACGGGGTTGTTGGACAATAGGTTGAGCCCCAATTGCGCCTTCATCACCACCGCTTCCTTCACTCCCTTTATTGTTATTGTTACTATTCCTACTACACTTGTCTTTGGCCTTCCCATTGTGACTGTTACTTCTCTTCATATCGTCGAGATCGTCGTGAGCTTTCGTTGTTTGATATCTGGAACGGCATGGTCGTTTGTTTTTGCCCCGCTCTTCGCAGGATGGACAGTACCTGTAACAAATAAAAGTCAAGTAGAATTACAATACGAAAATGAAGAGCAGTTTACTTATTGGCCATATTGATTATTAATACCAGAAGCTGAGGATGGAGATGGACACGGCAAATAGGCTTGTTGGAAGTCCTAGGGCGATTAGAAGCGGCGACGCAGTCTCTTGCCAGTTGTAGTCTGTCACCACAAGTCGAGGATTTGCTCGGCTGTAGTAGCATGGAAATGTTCTTCCAAGCTGTATACAAATGGTCAATATTATTGCATTATAAAAATTATGAAGTTTTGTTGCCTACTTTTCGCAAAGTATTAAAACTCGTATTAAGCTATGCTATACTGCAATAATAATCATGCGTGTACCTGCTTGTAAGTCTCGCCATAATCGTCACATCTAACTTTGGGTGGGTAGCCACAACCCTTTGCATTAATTAGTAGTTGAGTATAAGACACATCCCATTTGGATTCATCCTAAAGAAAACATCAATTTCAAGTTTATTATTAATACTAACGTGTGCCTGGGGTTATTTACAAGGAAAGCAAAAAAGGTTTTTACCAGCCAATCTGATGGATCCACCATGGTGAAATTTTCTAAACGAGGATAACCCGGCTTAGTGCCAGGCTTACGGTAACTAACATAAATTTGGTGGCATTGGGACGGGGTAGAGGTGCAACCTTCCCTACACGAACTCCACCGGCCACACTTACTGAGCCCGGTGGCATAAGTGTAATCGATAGTGACGCACATTGCCGCTTCCGGGTCAAAGTCTGCGAGCAATGTGGAAATGGAGGGCTCCACTACCAACGGAATGAGGAAGAGTAAGGCAAACACGCAAACTGAGGCTACAATCCCTAAAGATAGCGATACGTAAAATTTGACTTGTTCCTTTAGCGACAGTTTCTCCACCAGAAGGTCTGGCTCTAGTCCTCCAGGTGTAATGTTACTGCTCCTGTTTATATTTGTGGAGGAAAGGGCGGTGGCTGGCCGGGATTGTGGACAGGAGAGGCCACCACCTCCTCCATTGCCCCCGATGTCACGACTTCCGCTTAGCACGGAACCGGACAAAGGGGGCCCTGGCACTGTTCGGGATGTGATCCCTTCCGAGATTGTTGCTCGGGACCCTACACGACCTACACATAGCTGGTGATGGTGCTGTTGCTGCTGGCTCCCACCGGTTGGCGGCTCGTCTCCGTGCTGTGAAGTCCTACTTTCTCTACGCCTGAATTCATTTGTCAAACAAAAAAAATAAATGCACTCAACTACTTTTTTGACATAATAAGTGTACAGCATAATGCAACTGTGAATTCTTACGCGTGCCGATTGTTTAGTGTTGAGGCGACTATTCCTGCTGCTCCTACCATTACGATGATTTCCTGTGGGACAAAAGGCACAGCGGGGAACCACCCAAAAGAGAAAAGCATTCAAGTAAGAATATAATTAATTAGTCTTTCATCCTCATTCTGTATTTCATGATCTTTTCTCAATTCTTATTAGGCCCAACGTTATGCAGCGCTATTTTCATTTCTCATACAAAATCAATCATCATCATGATCAATGATCAGCCTCTTTAAGAGAATAAATTGTGCAAAAAAGTATCTGACTCATTTGACTTTTCGTGAATCTATGTTCGCTCGGTTATGTATTAATGGTTTGAACTTTTTATTTGCAATTATCATTCATTTACATAATAGGTGGCAACAACATGTCTTAATCTATTTTTAACATTTAATTTTCTTAATCTATTTAAAACAGAATACATCGATCAAAAAACATGGAACAACTTATGCATTAAAATAGGTAAAAATATAGTAACAATATAGAAATGGTTAAGATCAAATATTTTAAGTTAATGCAGCGTAAAATATTTTTATTAGTTTCTCACACTACTTCCGTTAAATTATTATTAAAGTAGGTATTATTGCTAAAAAATACTGTAGATTATATTTTTGAAAACAATGTAGATAATTTTATTGTATAACAATGAGATGTACGGTTGAGTAGGTTTGTTGCTGATTTGACACAGAGTGCTTGTATTTGTACGTAGGTAGGTATTTATTTGTAACAATGATTGTATTATTTCCGTTCCTGATTGCTTCTCCCAAAACCATTTTTGAAGTTTATTTTGAATGCATTTAAAAAGGGTTGCAAAAAGGCAGCTAAAGGGGTAAAATAAAGCTAGAAAGTAGTCTACTCCCCCTATAAAGCCATCGCTCCCACAGCTTGTTTCTCCAAAGTAGCCTTGGCATCCACCCCACAGCACTGAAAGTAAAAGTGGGAGTCGTCCCCAACATGAATGATCCTAGTGCAGATGACAAGGGTGAAGCAAGAAACAATTGCCAAAGTAGTGGGGACCGCCGCCGCAATCAACAGCTCCATGAGTGTCCTCAGCCGACTGAACCTGAGCACCACAAAGTCCCTGTTGTTCGGAGAGTAGTAGCATTGAAACCTGGACTGGCTTCGGAGATCTGCCCCATCCCCACCATAGTCCGCGTGGAATCGCTCACACTCCTGCAGAATGAGGGTGTTGACGCAAGCATCGTGATTTATGTAGAGCGGAGTAGAGTTGTAAATGAGAAGGTCTGGCTCCGGTGGAGCGAACTTTCTTGTTGGATCCACTAGCCTTTCATAAGAGTCATAGTGACTTTGCAAGATGTACGTTATGTTCGTCAAGTTACCGAAATGACCTGGCTCCAAAAGTGTTCCGTTAAAGCAGTCGGAAAGAGTGAAAGTTGTCTTGTCATTTTGAACTTCCGACAGTGTCGTACAGAACATTATGAGCATTGGAGGTTGATCTGGTTTTGTTATTGATTTTAAATTTCTTGGCCAGATTTCAGTGTTAGTGTCAATATCCCGAGCTCTGTCGCATTTTGCTGTGTAGATGATGTCTCCTTGTCTTATGACAATGTCTTTCTTCTGAGTATTTATGTGAATGCAGCGTTTCTCACATTTAAAAGGAGGCCGAACACGAGCGCATTCCCCGTAGTTGCATTCATACAACCCTGAGAAATTCAAGCATGCTTTTCTGTTATTGCAGACGGTGGCAGGGTCTGTTGTTGTTAGATTGCAGGAAAGTACAGATGTTAGATTCTTGCAGACGGCGCCTTGAGTTTCTCCCGTGGGGGAGCCTGGTCCTTTGGTACAGTTGAAAATACCATGCAAGGATGCGCATTCCCCGTTTATGCATCTGTATTATTATTTATTTATTACAAATAAAGCGAATTCCGTTAACATAATTTGCTTTAACTGTGGTTAATTAACTTACTCAAAAAGCTTCATTTTAGGGTCAATCCCGTGACAATATTTTGTATCGAACGCTTCAGGATCACATCCTTCTAGCCTGATGTTACTACCGTTTCTTCTCACATCTACGCGAATTTGCGTGCAGGTGCCTGAGGACTTTGATAAGCACCATTCTCCACAAGAGCTCCAAGAAGCAACCCCGTCATCTTCTTCGCAGTTTTGTAACGTTGTGTTCGATACCGTTGTACACATCACTGTATTCTCCGAAAAGTCGGAGTTCAGTGTTCGATAAGATGGCATGTAGACTGCCACGGTGAGATAGACCATGCTTACGCAACTCAACACTGCCGTCAACTGACAAATGCAAATGGTCAGGCAGACCCTCTTCTCAAATGGAGTATTCATTTTTGAGTTTTCTTTTCTTAACTTTAATTAACTTCCCAAGTAAAAATACTTCCCCAAATATCACTCATCTTCATGCAAACTCAATTACCCTTCTTTATCCATTCAGTTTGTTGTTATTTTTAAGTGAAAGCTCGTTTGTTGCAAAATATTTTAATCTGTTGCTTTTTCTTTCAGACTTGTTTCCCTTTTGACTTGTGATTGTCCAGTTGTGAAAAGTAAACAATATCTCCTTTTTAGAAGGATATATTATTCGATTATGTAATACGAAACGAAAAGAATATGTGAATTTGCACAAAAACTAATTGGCACCACCACACTATATATAACAGAAGTGAATGCCAACAAGGAGAGCCTACGTACTTTCTAAGCCCTAGCAAAAAGCCAAGCTATTCAAAGCTGCTGTGATTCATACTTGGGCTTGGTCTTTCTTTCTCTTAAATGGCTGCTGTTGGAATTTTTTGTTACGCAAGTATAAAATAGAAAGGAGCTGAGAATTGTCCCATTTGTTTTCCTTGTGGAATACTTTTCCAGGAAAGAAATATACACAAAAGCTGGTGCTGTTTCCAACTCATTCATTTTTGCATGGAACAGTCTGAGAGAAATATAATTTTGCAGCGCTTTCGTATTTATTCGTAAAGCAGAGAAAGGAAAGGAAGAAGATGCTCGGGTAGTTTCCGAAGGGAAAAATTAGGGTGACGACGCAAAAGCAATGTGAATTGGTTTGATGTGCACAAAGAAAGAAAGCTATTTAGATCTGAGCTGTGTTGGTGCGAAAAAGCAAGGTTTGGAATGAAATGAGCGCATTATGATGTTTCTCTCTTTTCGATCGATACTGGGTTTAGCTTTGTATGACGGTATTTAACAGAGAGAAAGAGAAGAAGAGCTTTCACCTCCGTCTGGAGGTATAACATCACTTTCTACGTGAATCCTGTATAAAACTTTTACGAATGGGTTTTCCTGTTTACGTATCCTCTCTGAACGTTCACTCAACAGCAGCATAATTACGTGGTTTTTGTGTAAGCAGGATACACGCGCTCTTCTCTATAAAATAAGGGTTATTCAAAAACATGTTATTACTGTTTGAAAATAGAGTAAATAGGGACGATAATGAACGAGTTGGGGCTATTCCTATTGATAAAAAGTAGAGCTACCCTCCTCCATTGGAATTTCCATCGGGGGAGAGACACAGGAATAGATAGGTTCAAAAAAAGTCAGACCACCTTTGAATTTGCTTGAATGGGAGAAGCCTTATGGAACTATGTCGTGTATCTTATCATTATAATAATGATAATGCTAACATTACATAATAATAACATACTTAGAATCTTAATCGTATAAAAAATACTATCCTATTATTAGATTTTTACGGTAAATATCATTTTATGCAGGAATCTATACATGTGAGAGTTTGAATTGAGGCTGATAAATGGAGACGTGATCATGATTTTTAAACGATGATGATGAAGATGAGAATATATGATTTTATTATAATTTACAATGAAAATTATTGAATTATTACGAAATTGGTAAAGATTTTGCCAAGAAAGGAAAGGTACAAGATGCACGAATGAAATTATCACTGCAAAAAGTAAATTATAAAAAAATTGTACTTACTTTAGGCTTGATCTTCTCCAACGTGCTGAGCACAATTGGAGATCCTCAAAGTAAAGATTCTGAGGGTGATGTTTGAGTCTGTTTATGGATTGGTAATGACGATGCAATTGATGAATCACAAAAGGGTTAAAATGCTGGAGGCTCTGTACGATTTCCTTGATTGCGTTGATAACGACCGCAAAAGGGATAAGGAAGGGTGAAGAGGAGAGACAGGGGGATGAGAGTGAGCCTCTCCTAAAACTAAAAATTTACAACTAAAAAACGAAAAAAATCCACATGTTTCCTTCTTTTGAGGAGGAACCACTCAATTTAAAATCAAACACCATTTGGAATCAAAGAGGTCAAACGCGAACTTAACTGACCGCGGATTTATAAAGATTGTTTGCTCACTTCTGCTTTTAATGAAAGAGTTTTTTAACTATCATCCAAACACTAAAAAGTAATTGACAGGGAACATCATAATTGCATGTTCTTTTTAATAAAATTGCGACATAGGTAGATTATAATACGCGGTTAGAATTTTAACGATTTATTAGAGGTGTATAATAATCATAGATTCTTCAAACACGAGCACTAATTAAATTACCTATTTAACTTTTATAAAAGATAAAGC
This sequence comes from Lepidocyrtus fimetarius, assembly GCA_036507315.1. Taxonomy (NCBI): domain Eukaryota; kingdom Metazoa; phylum Arthropoda; class Collembola; order Entomobryomorpha; family Entomobryidae; genus Lepidocyrtus; species Lepidocyrtus fimetarius. Next base: position 35,994 of record JAANSO010000121.1, read on the forward strand.
CAAAGAAAACGTTTATTACACCTTTTCTATCACATTTAATATATATTTTGCACTATAATGCATACATATATACATGCACAACATAAAAAAGCTTAGCACTTTCCCTATATTCCCCTTTAAACTTTACTAAACGGCACTTAATTGTATTTGAGCAGAAACCGGACACCTCTCTTTCTTTGTTCGTGAGTGATAATTACATTTTTAAAGTTAATTTTAACTGCCCATTTTGAATAAGGAAAATATTAAATTTTATTCACTTCACGGAAAATAATAATAAGGATGGTGATGATGATATTTGCAAGAATGGCACTGTATTTTACTTTCCTTCAATTGTGCAGATTATCTATCTAGGATTTTACACTGGATGGAATTGGTATTGTATGGGAAGAAATGGGGTTATGCTGAAAGAAAATGAAAGGCCTGCAATGGAAATAACATATGGAGTATGGAGGTAGAATGATTTTACATAGGCTGGATGAATCCGAAGCCCCCAAACTCCCTTCAGCAAGTATTCCAAACAAAGGAAAGGCTGCAGCTCCATGAAAAATAGAAAGGTTGGGAAAGTATGGCAATAGAAAATGGTTTATATTCCATGAGAAAGCAGAAGAAGTAGTAGTTCGGGTGTGGAGAAAGCTGTAACTTTATATATTGATCATATTTTATATATTGAAACAAAGGCAATTTTGCAAATGTATGCTAGCAGAAATAATACGTACAAAGAAAATGTGGGGAATGCATAAAAATAGTTTTCTCTTTCTTTTTCAATCTTAAAAAATGCATTCCGAAGCCCATGCTGCTGCTGCTACCGCATAAGAAGGTTTGTAAGCACTTCTGAACATTTCTTTCTTTGGATGAAGTAAATGGAGAAAGTTGACGAATTTCGAGTTGGAGAAAGGGAGATGGCACCGCATTGCATTATACTCTTGTTTATCCTTACTTTTCAAGCTAATTTTGCTTTAAGAAGAATTTGAAGAGGTTTATGGAATGGTGAAGGAGTCTAGACATCTTTGCAAACTAAAAGGCAATTTGCGCTGGTAAAACTGGGCTAACCCTGCACCCTCCTGACTCTGCTGAAATTGGTTTGGAGGAAAAAGTTCTGCAGAGAATAAGGAAAAGGAGTGGATGAATGTGGATATTGGATCAGGTAACAAAAAGAAAGGTGAAAACTGTAATTTATATTTACTCTGCAGCAGACAAAAAAAGTAAAAAAATGTTTTGGGAGTTTTGGGATGTTTAAAGGAAGAGCAAAGGCGGAAATAGCTGTCGTAATTATTCATCTCTCAAAGGAGCCAAGCACTGTTGCTTCCTTCATTCATTTTCTATTCAGCTGAGGAAGGTAGGATAGTGATGGGAGATCGTATTCATGCATAATGGATATTTAAGTATAGAAGCTGCGTTTTGGGTAGAATCATTAATTAATACGGGCTCATCATCACAATCGGTTTTCTATTTTCTGTTGCGCTTCTAATGAAATAGCTACATAAGACTAATCAAAAACAAATTTTGTTGTAATTGAACTTCGAGTCGAGGTTCTCTCTAATGAAAATGTCTTTAATATTCAAATAGCCTTCACTTTCTGGTATGTTTCCTGTAAAGGCCAATTTTTTTCAAAATGTAAAAACGGACAATAGATTTTTTCTATCTGCAGCTTAACAAAACGCTATAAACCTTTATTAAGGTCTTTGTTTCCATTTCGTCAGTATAATCATCCACGTCGCAATCAGCAAGGTAGGAACTCTCCAATCTTTCCTATTTCAATCCACTGCAATGGAAAAATGCAGCAGGAATAGCAGCAAAACTTTTGTTCTCAGCAAAGAAAAACACGGGAGTATTCGAAGAAATAGTATGCCTTATCAAACTTTATCGTTCATTCCCTTATTTATACCCGAGTCTATACAAAGCAGAAAACTAAGAGGAGACGAAAGCAAAGTGTTAAGAAATGGCAGTAAGTTCACTAAGCAGAACTGCAAGAGAGAAAAGACGGAAAAAGCAGGGTCCATTATAATTATTTAGCTGGAAAGGAAAGCCCTTTTCTAATGTGAAATATGCAGGCACGCATATCCTTGAATTTTAATTGAGCAACTGTAACGCCTCTACATGTGAGAAACTACTTGAGAGGAAGTCTTCATCTTTATAAAAGCCATTATATACAGAGAAAAAGAAAAAGTGGGCAAAGCAATGAAATCGTGTACTGCGAAATCGACTATCAAATACATTTTGCATCAGCCTTTAAAGAAAAAGCAATGGAATTTGATTTTTTGCCCAAACAGATGCATCCAATAATTCTATTTAAAAAATACTTTCAAGTTTAAGATTTCGAACAAATCCATTTTTATAAAGAGAAAAATATGTGTTTAAATACCACGATAACGTGTAGGTTATGGAGGATAGTACCACTTTCTCTATGTACTCTGATTTAAAAACTATTAAAAGAAAAAATTACCAAAATGCAATGTGCTCTATATAGAACTGAGTTTTGCTTCCTCTACATTCATTTGAAATGTTCCTGTTTCTGTATGTAGTAACGAATCTTTCATGCAATTTTTATGCGTTATTGTTAAAAATGAGAAAGCTAGGCTTATTGTTGAGTTAAAGGTATTAATTTTTTAAATGATACATAATATTGAAGAAAAAAGAAGAAAGTTCAACGAAAAGAAATTGCTGCCTCTATGAAACGCTTAAAAGCGTTAAAACAGTTTCGGCTTTGCTTAGCTATCCGGCTTGTTCAACTCACTAGACCAGTTCCCCTCTGTATTTATCACAAAGTTGCATGAAGTGACGAGAAAAGCGAGCTCTATAAAAGATTGTGTTTTTTCTTATTTTGCTGGCTTGCAGTTGCCTTTGCTGAACTAGTTGGGCCACCAGAAAACACGGCATGGGAAAAGAAAAAAATGACGAGTTCCTTGCTGCTGTTGTCGCTTTTTCTCCTTTTGAAAAAAGAATTTATGATCGACTGTCGACATGTTTGGTTTGATGATGACGATGATGATGGCTTATCGTTTTTTACTGTCGGGCACACAATACAAAAACGACAAATAAACACGCTACATCTTTTCACATTCCAAAGTCTGGAGAAATTGTATTTTCTCTGTTGGTTTCTAACAAAGGTCTAAGCTTTAACGTAATCAACATCATCAACCTATTATGCATCATTTTTTAATAAATAACGTTTTTCAAAAATATTAATAATTACACAAGTCTACTTCCCGTTACATGATTATAAATCCATTTGTATTTTAAATCAACGTTTTTTATTGAGTTTGATGAGATTATTTGTACTACAGGGTTCGCATTAAATTACATCTCATTTTTTCATCTTGAATAAGGCTAACGTGGTAAGTTTGGAGGTGGTGAAGTAAAGAAAGAAAGAAATGTTCTCTTTGGTAAATCCTTTTTTGTTTTTCCATTAGTGTTCCATGCACAGGTTTTCCTTCCTTCCTTTTTCCTCCCACACTGAACCAGAGCATTGCAAAATTGGTCTTGAATTGACTATTTTACTATCACATTGCTACAGCCAAACACCAGCAGAGAAATAACGGAGAATAAGCAATGGCATAAAATGCTGGAATCCTTTTATTTCTTCATCTCAGAAAGTAGCTCACTATAGACCAAGAAAAAAGATCTTTTTAGGTTGTACAAGAGAACAGCAATCTTGTTACCGTTGTTGTTAGCGCTAATACTTTGATACGACCGGACGAACTGTAAAAAGTTTTAGCATTACATTAGCTAAAAAAGGAGATCAAAGCAGAGAAAGAAAGGCACACATGTTTGAAGACGCAGTGGAGAAGAGGACGACAACGACACCGAAAAAGTGGAATTACTGCAAGAAAAAAGTAGAGAAATAAATTTACACGCTACTCCTACTGCATGCATTATTACTACAGAAAAAAAGTTCATAGTAAAAAGAACTGCTCCTTTCACTCATTCTTGTTTCATTTCTCCTTCTGTTATAGTAAAGAAACTACCTACATCAACGTTTGCTTTACTGCTGCACCACCACCTTTTCTGGAGTTTTTTTTCTTTTTTACTGTTGGCTCTTGGATCGAAGCATAAGTTTGGATACTGGTTTTTGTATTTCTGCACGTCTGTACGACAAAAACCGGTATAATTTTGAATTACAATTATAGGTCTCAAAGTATACGATTGTCAATGAGCGTAATTGTACTAAACGAAGCCCAGCAGTGTGAACATTACTACCATATGAAGGCATACGTTCAGGTTAATTGTCTAATAATAATTTTGTGGGTGATTTGCTGACTGTTTTAATAATGGCTTTGAAATTGAAACCAGTTTAGATTGGTAAAGAATTATGTCTTCAGCGAGCTAGTCTTTGCAAGATTTACATTCATTTATTGATACTGGATAACTCGTACCGACCGACCCAAACTCACAGAACAGAGCAAAACAACAATGTAGTGTGTCTTCACTTCTTTTTCTTTCTCGCTTCTTTGCTTCACTTTTTCTCTTTGCTTTTTTCATTTTCAGTGTATATACTGCGACTGAATTTTCGTAGTATTCACCAGACTGACTCAAACACACGTACAAAAGTGTAAGCTCCACTCAAACCAATACACAAACCGTTCTGCAACCCAAGAAAGTTTTATCGTGTGAATACTGAGCTAACTTATTAACCCATTCCCAGTTACTATTTTAGTTAGTGCGTGCATGAAAATTATTATCCTTCTTTACTTACACTATATATTCTTGTCTATCAGAAAAAGGCAGGAAAAGCAACTTTTTGAAGAATAGGAGAAAGACTACAAAACACAAGGTTTCATGAGTATGATTTTCATGATTTTGAAATTGGCATGTTTGTGGGGAGGTGATATGACTTTTTGCAAAAAAAAATATTACCTATGCAGTAATAGGAAGAAATATGAATGCATGTACCATAACGTTTTTCCTTTCAGTTTTTAACAACGCTAGCAAAACTCAATTTTTCTCTGCAAACAATTTTTATGACTTTTCTACACACCTTTTCAAGCATATAAAACAAAGTTCTTGATACACTGGAGAATTCAATAATATTACTAGCTTTAACGACAATATATTATAAGCCAGTAAATATTTGGCTTTGACTGTCTGTCTGCCTGCCTTTGAATGGGATATCACACAAATGAATTACAGATTGCTATGAAATTTCACAAATAAATGTGATTTACATATATAAAATGTTATTTTAACTAAAGAAATGTCTTATAGCGTTTTAGCAATTTCTTAACGAATATGCGAATGTGCCATTGAATAATGGTTAAGTTAACCGGACGGGCGAGCTTTGATATACTTATATGCCTAATTTGTTTTAGTAAAAATGCAATGTTTGGAAAAATTGGTCAATTTACAGCAGGACTTGAATTTTAAAATATTCAATATTGGTGAAGTAATGCTTCAATGAATATGTTCAAGCTAGTTCTTATACGGTTTTACTAGCATTTAGTTTCAATGTCTAAAACTGTGAACTGACATGAACTTAAATGTTACAGCAGCTAAATAATCTAATTGTCATGTCTTTTACAAGAAAAGACATGACATGGACAAATGTCAGCAATAATGATAGCCAGTTTTGCATTTACTTTTAAAAACGGTTACTGGCACATAAGTATCTATTAAATCAGATCGTTATTAACAACATATTCTTTCCTGATGAATTGAGGAAGTAGATAATTTCCATTTTACGATTTAAAGAATTTGAAACGCGTACTGTATAGGCAAGAGACTGGGGACAATACACTAGTGATGAATGATCTTAAAGAATTTACAGTCTGACAAGATGTTTTTATTGAAACGTGATACATATTGTTAAGTTGCAGGGGGAAGCGTGTAGATTGACAAGGAGCAAACTTCCAGTTCACATCATACGGCAATCATTACTGTAAAAATCGTTACATAATAATAGTACCTTGGCTTTGCTGCTGCTTAGGATTATGTTTTGTATATATTCCCAGTCCATCACAATATTTACAGCGGAAAGAAAAGAAAAATTGTTAATCTTAAGTATCATATTGTTATGAAGCTCTGCTTAGAAAAGTTTTGGGTGCGTATTTTTGCCTTTGCTTTCCACCGCTACAATAACAACAACACATGTCTCCGTGTATTATGTACGTATACCAAGCTCACGTCACCGTTTCTTGGACCATTTTGTGACTTTTGAATGCTTAAGAGCTACCGCTGCCACATTGCAGTGCTGTTTCATTCCATCAAAACTTTCACATGAACATAGAAATAGAATATTGTACAAAAAACGCTGTGTATGTCTACGGCACCGCAAATAATATAGAGCGAATGGGTGGCTATTCTGTGCTACGGTGTGATCAAACTGCTGCATCTTGTCTACACCACATACTGCAGCTATTGCATGGGAAAGTTCTGACAAATATGCTTTCTTTTGTTTACCCCAATATCAAAAAGGATATATCTAGGAGGTCTTGAATGTATTTAGAGTTGCAGCATTCTCATTCAGTTCCCATTTCCAACACAGTCCGATAATAATACTTTCTTAACGTGGCAAGCCATCCCGTAATAGTAATTTTTATACATGAAATGGAAAACACCGTTTCCAATTTCCAACTCTATTTCTTTATTTGGAAGTCCAAAGTATAGTGTGTGACTGTAGAAATGTTTTTTACTGCAGACTTTTCTCTTTTCTTTTTACAAATTGGCCTGCTCAAAAATCGCAAAACAAAAAATCGCTTTTATAAATTCACATAATTTTAAAATCTCGCTATCACATACATTTGTTAATTGGGAGAGTTTTAAATGACATTTTATTCTCGAGCGTACAGCTTTCAAGTATTTATCATTGTATCTTCTTCCTCTGGACAAAGAATTAGCAATCCCAGAGGATTCCTTGTTTCCCCATAATATTCATCATCATTATAATAATAACACTGTGCCTAAGCTCATTTGGCTTAGGTTAGCTTAGCAAAGCTGCATTTTACTAGAAATGTTTGGTGAAAGAGAGAGGCTCACTAATATAAAGCTGGCTTTGAATGAAGCGGCGAACTGTGTCAGAAAAAGTAAAATGGTCATGGGCGCGGTTCTATCCTCCACAAAATAGAAAGAGCATCAGCAGTAGGAATATACCAGCATTATCATCATCACTCAGCGTGTATATATACAGCAGTAGCGGTACAGTCCCGTAATTCTTGAAACTTTGTTGTAAAATATCTTTCTCCATCCCGTCCCAAGAAAATGTGCGGGAGTGTTCGCCTATTGCAAATTTTACAGCAACATCAGCCCACTAAAAGCTGTACAGTATTCACTGCTTTCTCTCGTGTTTCAACTTTTCGTACTCAAATCCAGCAACTGTAAACATTCAGCTTAAGCAGTGGAATGAGTTTCTCTATGAATACCCATATATTCTTTAAAATAATATCATGTCGTGTCCACTGCCCTCTTTCATCTGGCCGCTACTCGCTACCTACTCCTCCTACTTTAATACCCGTGCTATTCACACTAGCAAAGCCATGTCGTACTTCAGTACATGCTGCTTTTTACAATATGCACGAATCTCGTTTCCTTTCTCCTATAATACCTTCCTTTCTTTCTCCACTGCTTTCTTTCTCTCCAGTCTTGTCCTTACAATTCTTTTTTGCGCTAATTCTAAAACGCTAATAGTAAATGCTAATGCATTTCACATATAAAAATAGCCGTATATTTTCACGATAAGATTCAAAATTATGTATATAGTTGAAATATTGGTATAAATATAGTTTTTTGCGGGATATGCCTTGAAAAATGATATGCTACGGCTTCTCCAACGATGGTGTTGACGATGATGATGATATTGTTATGGAATTGTTCACTAGTCATACGTAAGTTGTAGTAAAATAGTAGTTGTGAAGGTGGTGGTGGCGATGATGATGATGGTATGTGTGTACAATGTACAAGTTAGCACACATTCTTTCTCCCCATACTGCTGTGACTACATTGTGACCTCCCTTTGAGAATCCGCTGCTTATCCCAAAAAATAAAGAAATAGGAGAAAATAGGAAGAAGTAAAGGAGAAGAAGAATAATAAAAAAAGTGTTTCTTTTTTGATTCTGTGTGTACCCACTCTTCGAACAAAACGTATAATCGTTGTCCCATTGTTGTTACCAAGTTAAGAAATAGAGTATCGAAAAAGAAATATGCATAAATGTATGTATATTTTATTAGAGTAAGGTGGAGGAGGAGGAAGGGAAGGATTTGATTGTGATGAAGAAGAAAGATTTTTATTAGGAGATCAAATCTGAAAAGTATTTTTTAAATTGATCCCTTCAAAAGGTTTTGAGTGTGAACACCTACAAAAAACTACTCATAAACTTTGCATGGAAATTTTAACGGAAAAGAAAGTCCCATTGACTGCTATTCTATAAAGAATTTTCAAAGTCGTTTTCGTGTGTGTTGAAATATTTGAAAACAATGAATAAATATTCACAGAAATGTGAATAAGACGGTTGGTGCAATAGTGCAAAGTGGAAAGCGGATGAACATATTAACTTTTATGTGCAAAATCCTGCCAGGAGGATAAGGAAAATAAATCCCTATTAAAACCCGTAGTTTAAATTTTGTTTTGTTGTTGCTGCTGCATGCTGTTGAAAACGTCCACCAAAAATTAATTATGAATGAGCTTCCATATTAATTGCGAATAAATTAGGAAACCATGTGACACCTTTATTTCCTGTGTTGGATCAAGTTAAAACGAAATGAGAGCAATAAAATCGTTATCAATACCTTCCATCATTTCTCACAACTGAAACATTTTTTTTATATTTGTGTAAAAGTGAATACTGCATGTTTGAATGATTTTTGGATCAAGTCCTGTATGATTTAAACGGGCTATGATCAAATGGATCGGATTGCCACTGCGGAAGTAACATCTTTACCTTTCTATTTGTCTACAGCGGCGTCCTTGTTGATGATGATGATACCGATGAAAATTGCAACTCAGACATTAACATCGCTGCAAAAATCTTTATGACGAGAAGCGATAGAAATAATTCGGAGTTAATAAAAAGTGACTTTGGAATGTTGTGCAAAAATTAAAATCTCAGCCCTCCCTCCCTGCTCAATACTTTTGCGAATAACAACCAACTTAATGTATCCATCAGTTTGTTTAATAAACAATTAAATGAATAGTGTCCATCTCATCACCATCAAACAATAACTATAGTTAAGCATAATTTTTAATGGTATTAAGCAAAATTATTAAAAAGCTGTTACTACTGCAAACGCATTTTAAAGCTGTTACAAAAGAGCCCCTCACGCTTTTCTAACGTTAAGTAAATATTTTCTACCAACGTTTACGTGAATAATATAATAAGTAGAATTTAACGAAGAAAACGCTTTTTATACCGAAATATTTTTAAATAATACTTTTTTGTATTTAATTGGATGATGATTTTTTATGAAAATTGTTTAAAAAATACTGCACTGATGTTCTAAAGAACAGAAATAGATTTCTTATTCATTACAATTACAAAAGAAGCAATACTTTACCAGCAACAAAATTAAAGATCTAATTTGTGTCCTGCCATTAATCATATTTTTTTATTAGATTTAAAGCAAAAAAACGAAAAATTTAGTAATAACCAGTTTCATTGAAGACTGCAAGTTCCTTTTTAAACTTAAGAATTAACAAATATAGTTTAATTGCACAATTAAACTAGAACATTAAGAAACAAGAAAAGAACGCAACAAAGTTTTAAGAGAGAAGAAAACTGTACATCCTTAACATTCGTCCAATTAAAATTCAGGTGAAGGAAAGAGGAAATTTGGACAATTAAAGCCTCTCATCATCGCTATCATCTCACGTTTTGGAGATCTTGCAATAATCACATTTTATCATCAACTTTATCATCATCGCTCATTCGCTCACTTTGTCAAGTAAGCCCCACCGCTTTCTTCTCAGACTTTTCTCACATTCAACCGTCATTGACATCGTCATCGGCGCTAACCGCATTATTTATTGATTAGTGGGGGAGAAAAAAAGTCACAATTCCGTCTTTTGATTTCCTTGATGCTTGTTCAGTTATTTGTTACGTAAGAAAGAATAATGTGCAAATGTAAAATACGTACTTTTGTTACGAACTTGTGCTCCTGTGCGTTTTAGTGTGTATATTGGGGATGAGCAGAATATTACAAAATAGTCACACTAGTTAACATTAGGATATTACTTAAATCGAAGGAATAACATAAAATTTGCATTTTTGGTGCTTTGCAATAATTAGGGTAATGTTATAAACGTAGTGCTATTATTACGCAGCTGCTATTCCAAAATAATAACGCACAGTTGCCTGTGCTTTCACAATAGTTTTGTGATAGTTTTGGTGGTATATCGATAGTATTGACAGTGATGGTGTGACACAAGATAAATAAAACCTCAATTTCAATCGCAACGAATCATACCCTTCTCAGGGCCTGTATAATCTTTTGTAAAGTTTTTAATTTGCTACTATAATCCATCCCGTTAAACTTTTGGAGAACTGTGCTGAGGAAAGGAGCAACTTTAAAAAAGACATTTAAATTTACATTTTTGTACCCGGTAAGTCTTTTTATTCTCCTGTATTTTTACCAAAAGAAACTTTAGTTACTTTAATAGGCATTTACGATGTTTGTATTTGTTTATAATTATAGGTATTTGTACATAAAGAAATGCAAATTTCATTTGTTTATCAGCGACTCTTTTAAAGTAAATTAATTATTCATTTGTCCACAAACTTATCAAAATCGGCTATTTATAAACTTTCCAATACCGACAGACAACAAGCGATAATTATACCTTGGGACTAATTTACTAAACCTACTAAGCGATTTATTTTTATCTCGACTATTATGTCGTAATTTGAAAACTAAAGAAGGATGTACCTATAACCTATATACGATGTAGGTATGCAAAATTAACTTTAAGCAGTTCTGCTCGCATTATGCCATGTGCGGTCGCCGTATGTATTAAGCATGTTTGTGCTATACAGGCAGGTTGCTTTTGCTGATTTACAAAGATTTATCATATCGAAGTAACTCGATACCTCTTATTTAAAGATGCTCTTTTGAATATAGATTTATTGTGCTAATATATCAAGTAGACCCAAGAACCGTGTTGTCCTCAATCAAACTAAAAAATCGAAATGTGTTTTAAACTATATCAAGACAATTTTAGAACGAGCAATGCCTTTAAATGAACTCGGGTTTTATAAAATTTGGCATTTGCTGCAACGTATTCGCTGGATTAATATACGACTTGACACTGATTAACTTGTGTCACTAGTAATTTTCAGAATCAATTTAAGTATAGATTCCAGAGTGTACCCTGCTGACTGTAAATTGCTATCCTCTCTTCAATGACTGTCCCATTCGTTTTAAATGATACTCTAAAAGAGCTTTTACGTCAGTTGTTTACCGGTTTTGAAATATTTTTGTTTTATCTGACACAGTAATTACTACTTTATTTGATCGTTTTATATAATTCCCTACCCTACTAATTGCAACGTCTCATTTATAATGATTATGGAGATATAGAGCAGACGCAGCGGTCCTTATCATAATAAAATTTCATAGAATTTAGAATATTATACGGTTTTATAATAAATTTAATATTCCCAATGAAAAATAATTATAAAAGGCAATATACGAAAACATGTTTAAACTGAATTATAGACGCTTTTATCAAAAACCGAACCGGTCATTATTTTTATCTTATCATTTCATTTCCTCTTTCACCTCCTTTTGCAATGTTCCTTCATCAACATCGTGCTCATCATCCTATTATCATCAAGATGGTCGTGAAGTTATCCGTTCTTCATTTATACAAGCTTGTTTATCAATACTTCCCCGAAAACATATTAATAATGTCTCTCATAGTCCGAGTCCACCACGTTACATGTTTGCATGCATAGTTAATAGCTCAGTTTTATATAGAAATTTCGTACATGATTATTATTTTTTGGGATGATGACGATGATGATATCATGCAGGAGGACAACTGTATATATCGCTGCTGCTTTCATTTCACGAAAGTAAAATATTAAACTAAAGTGCGAGTGAGAGGGAATGTGAGTGATGAGGATGTGTTGTACAGAGTAAAAGAAAAAGAAAAGTCGTACTACAAAACTATATATATTTTGCCATTTTCCTCTGTGAAAGTTTTTTAGCAACGTAAATAAAGTACTTGTGAAAAAAGAACATAATACGTTTTCCCTTTTTAGCCCGTTGTACTTGTGTTGAAGAAGCAGATGCGTGACTTGATATTGATCCAGACAGGGAATGAAGTGACTGTTGTTGTGTGTGAGAGAGAAAGCCAGAATTTTTTTCTTGCTTGAAACCAACGTACCTTTATAAGCAACGTATAATTCAGAAGTGTATATAAGGGAATAGCAGAAAATGTTGAGCTCGGTTTCACTTTTTTACATGCGATTACTGTGGGATGTGCATTCTGTAAAGCTGCTTTTTATTATGACGGTGATGTTACTTTTGGTTAATAATTTTTTATTTCTAACTTTCTTTATGAGTTAAACAAGCAGATTATGATATTGCAGTGCTTTAGCAAGAATAATATCAAGAATCAGAAAAATCAACAATCTATTTTTGTGCAAGAACTGCTTGGCGGCACTGGCATATTATTATCGTCCATAAGTCATATTATATTTTTATACATAATTTAAATATAAGAAGGCTAGATTAAACTTCAAATTAATTAGCATTTGTGGCGAAAATTTAATTAGTATGTTTACCATTTTGATTATCATACAACACTTTGGAATCCTTTGCTTTGCTGATTATAGATAGGCATATATCTTAAATATGTAAACCATATCAAATGAAAATGTTTCACAAAAGCGTGTCAAATTGAAAACCGCAATCGTGGTCTGTCGGTCATATCATGTCATATTAACTGACAGGGGGAAACTGCCCTGTTTATACCTTTTGTACCTCTTGCTGTTTTCACTCGAGGTATTAAAAGGGAATACTGGCATAAACAAATTAAAATTGACACTTCAAAATAACACAAGTTATTCAACAGCCGATCTCGTATCGTTTATTGACTGGAAATTGCAAAGCTAACCCGCATGATAATAATGATAATGGTGAGGTGAACTATGCTTAACCTTACAATCATCGTACATGAAAATTTATTTAGAGCAAAATTGTGCTTTATGCATTTATTTACTAGTAGTAAAAGCGATTTATAATTACATGTGAATTGTTTCTTTTGTATTTAAACAGAACTTGCAACTTGAAGAGTAGAGGAGAAAACGAGGAACATCCAGGAAATAATATTTGCCATGTTACGTTATAAAACTTCTTCAGCTTAATAACATAGACTACCAATATTACTACAACTGAGAGCAATTTTCTACTATTTAACTGCTCTATTCATTCACAAATACACAGAGCAAGGAGATATTAATTATTCGTATATAATACATACCTTGTCAGCAGCGAGCTTTTCTTTAATACCCTTTGCAACTTTCTCTACTTACAATTCTACCTTTTAATATTACCGACTATCATCATCAACATCTATAAGTTTCTTGTTTATCAAACCTTTTTTAAACAATTCTTATTCTTCCAGTCCACTCAAAAAGGAAGGTTTCATAAATTAGTAAAATTTAAAGTGAAAGAATCATAATCAGATTATAGAAAGGAAGATAGTGGATTTTGTGTTCGTGTTTCTTACGAGAGTTTTCTCTCATTTCGCCTTAGTTTGGTTTTATATTTTTGTGATTGCACCTTTCTCAAAGAAACAATCTATTCAGATGTGGACACAATGGAGTGGTCTACTGGCTTGGATGAAGATGCAGCGGACAGTTCAGAAACACATAAAGAAAGGTCCATGAGAAGAGTTGGGGAAGAAGAGTTCTTCTCGACTTCGTCGTCATCATCTCTTATCTTCAATTCACAATTTTACCGTCAATACAACGAATCAAAGAACAGTTACATGAACTATTACTGTTCCGCGTGTCTTGTGATATTGCTCTGTGCTATTATCATCCTTCAAAAAGTCTACCAGTTTTTTACTGGTGAAAGCTCTAACCGGAAGCTGCAAAAGTTTCAAAGGTCTTCATTCTTCTCATTCATATTCTGTGCATTGGAGTGCCCTGAGACCTCTGCTCTACCACAACAGCAGCAAGCAACAAAGTGTGCTGTTGTTGGAGCAGAGACTTCAGTGCTTTGCTGTGGGGGGAGGAAGAAAGAATTTGAAGAAGTTACTTTACAACAACAAACAAAAGAGATACCCACTACTGAGGACTCCACTGCAAATAGGGGAGTGGAAGGGGCCTGGGTGGCCCTTCGCTCTACTACTTCCTCTTTATTACCCACAGGAGAGCAGGGACTGTTCAACGGAGCACAAACGCATTGGCAAAAAGACCCTGTCACAAGATATACCTCGGACACAACTGCATTTTCAACAAATTTTCCAAAATCATTATCATCCAATAGCCAATCATTTCTACGACATCTCTACATTCACAAAAATACCTTGAAAACCGCTGGGATCCAAGGACTGTTTGATAAAGAGACACCTCAGCAGGAACAAAAGAACGACCAGATTAAAGTAAAGGATCCTAACTTAATTGCTTATCCTTGTTATTCTCAGAAAGACACACAGACCAGCCTGGAAAGGAGTGGCGGTGAAGGAAGCACTCCAAGTGGTGAGCCAGTAGCAACAAAGACGACAGACTGGGAGACCTTTGTTGGGAGAAAAGAGGTATCTGTGTTCCCTCCACTGCCTCCTATCCTAATTCTTGTTAACACTTTGCATAGAATGATGAAAACGTGTGCCCTAGTCTTATTAAGTTCAAATAAGAAGCTCAACAATAATGACAACATGTTTAGTGATTTCATGATGATTTTGAAGGTTGCAACGACCACTACTTCTAATATCGTCGCACCATCATCATTGTTGTCAATAACAAAGCCGTTTGTTATTGCCACGTAGTAGTAGTTGACGTGAATGTCTACTCAATTGTAGCATTTTTGCCATTTGATCCCAAGTAAAGAAAATTTGCAGATTTTAATGCAATTTGTATGGTGCTCCTGTGCAGAGACATGTTTCGTGAAATGAACACATAAATAGAGCAAAAACGCCTCCGAATGAAATCTGCAACAAGGCTATGACATTTGATTGCGTCAAATACTGATATTTAACAATAATGACAATTAAGCAATTTAAAGAGATGCAACTTCTTTACTCTGATTGTTACCTGATGCGTCATTATTCTCCGTATATATTGTAAAAACGGTGCAAAAGGACAAATCTCATAAAGTTTGAACGTTAATACGAATCTCATAATCAGAATCATCATCATATTATTCCTCCTGTCCTATATAAAGGTTTATGAAAACCGGCTTTTAATGGCTTTAAGATATTATCCCTTATCTTGACCTAGCTCAAAGAAGCTTTTTCAACTGATCAAAAGCACATATTCCAAATAAAACTGAAGAACAATGCCTTTATTTTTAAACGTTTTTGCGTTGTTGAATAGGATAAAGCAAATTCATTACTTCCAGTTTTCTAGGAAATGCGCAATGTTTAATGAAAAAGGCTTTTGCTGCTTCAAAATCAGTTTGTGATAGTGAATATGGTTAAAATGGTGACAAAATGAAATACACATATAAATCATAAACACGAATGTTATTTCGTTTAGGTATGTGAAAGTTGGTAGAAGAAAGTGAAAGTAAAGAAAGTAAGTGAGCGAACGGTGTTTTGTTGAATGCGGGAGAATAGTGTTCAAGGGACAAGGACAATGTCCGAAGTGCCCGGTTATGGTGTAAAAACCGGGTGTTCCTTTTAGCGAGAATGCCGGGAGAGGAAGAATCCAGATTGGGATTACAATCAGCACAATTGCAAACCTCAGCTTTGACCACGACGATATCAACGACTACTGGAGGAGGATCTGCTACTGGATCAATTCAATCATCTTCATCTACAGGTGCATCTTCATCTTCTTCTTTGACAGCTGCAGCGGCTGGGGGAAGGGGAAGCTCAACTTGTTCTGCCGCCTTACCCAAAGTCTCTCTTCCTTCGCTAGCATTAAGCAGCAGCAACAGCAGTATCAAAGGCGCTTCGGGCTTATTTTCAGGGACAATAGGTGGATACGGAGGAGGAGGAGCAAACACGATCACTTCGTTGACCAACACAGGAAATACGACGACACCCTTGACCCCCATTCTGATTGCCAGTTGCCCTCCAAGCAACAGTAATACTACGACAGTGAACAACAACCTTTCTTTAACGCAGTCAGCGGCTACCACCACCACCACCATTACCACAAACCACAACAGGTCCAGTGTTGCCTCCAATTCAAAAAACGCTGGGCCAGGGGGCTCCTTGGACGGAGTACTCGACCTAGGCAATAATCATCAGAATAAGCAACAACCCTTCCAAAGTAATCCACTTACTGTAAGTGGGGCAAGACCTGTCCCGTCCTCCCTCCTTGCCAATCTCAATAATAGTAATAGTGTAAGTAGTAGCGGAAGTGCCAGTAGCAGTGGAGGTCTTTTGAGCGGTTACAACAATAGTTTGAGTAAACATCAGCAGCATCCCCCTTATCATCAATATCAATACCAACAGCAAACGCCGCAGCAGCAGCCACCACAGTTGAGCTTAAAATCAATAATAGCCACGTCGAATGGCAACCCCTCATCCGCGTTTGTTGCGGAAACCATCCAACGGGACACGGGGACGTGCAACGGGCACGGCAGCCACCCTTGCGGTGGTGGTGGTGGCGGGGGACGACCACTTCTTGACGATGATGAGATTGACGAAGCAGAAGATAGCTCAAAACTGGAACTGCAACTCCAGTTCGCTGGCATTGATAATGAGACGGCAGTGGACGTGGATGTGGACGAGGAGGACAACAACTTTGAGGCTGGCATCGAGGGCGGACCAATGTGCACTGATATACCTCCCTCCATCAGGACCGGAGGGGGAGGTGGTGGTGGTGGTAGTAGTAGTGGGAGCGGCGAAGGAGCTCACCCGTCCTCATCATTCCCTGGCGGAGGTGATGCACCCGGCGGAGGAGGGGGGCCAATGGTGGTGGCGTCATCAACTGCGGCGGCAGGATCCGTCGCAGCGGCAACTTCCACAACCTCTTCCTCCGCCGGTGCAATCGGTACCGGGGCTACAGGACCAACGAATAGCCTGGCCGCTGTTGTGGGAAGTGCGACGGCGGCGGCGGCAACGCCTCGGCCCAATAGTCGCATTGCAGACGATGAAGAAGACGAAGAGGAAGACGTGGAGGGTGGAAAGACAGTGGAATGTACAGAAGTCGTAGTTCCGGATCAAACGTTTGCGGAAAAGTGTCTGTTCTACACCACGGCCTTTTTTATTCTCCTCGCCGTGTTTAGCCTATTTGCATTCCTCTTCCTGGTGCCTTTTGTTATTGACCCGGCCTTTACTACCATTTTCATGGAATTCGATCCGGAGCCAGCATTTTGCCAGACAGTCTCTTTTGAGCAAATGGAAGGCTTATCAAACTGTAACTGGACGTCGTGTCGTGAAGGGTGCACTCGTGAAGTGTACTCGTGTAAACAGATCCGCGTCAATTACCGAAGTGCTAGAAAATCTCATTCTGCTTTGCCTCATCCTGCAGAGGCAAAGGAGAGAAAAGTCGACTTCCAAAAGCCACAGCAGCTAAAACTTCAGCAACAACTACGCCGACCTAATAACATAATGAATAGTCTTAAGCTTAGCTCTGCTCTGAATAATAATAATAATTTCATTAATAATAATTATCATGGAGGATCAAGTTCCTTCTACCAACTCGCATCTTCTTCTAATCTGTTACGACGTAGTAGTGAACACTCTGGGAGCTCACTTAACACCCCATTTCATACCATTATAACAAATAATAAAAATATTCATAATAATAACGTTAATAGTTTTAATAGCCTTTTAAAAAGTGGGGCCGGATCTGGTCTGGCTGAAGGGACAGGGGGAAGTGTAATAAATACGTACCATAGTAGCGTTAGTGGCGCTGGTGGCCACAACCCCAGCAGCACAGATTTAGCCGGATTGAGAGACGTATCCAATTCTAAACTTTCGAAATCATCTTTTGCATTATCATCGCCATCCTCCTCCTCATACTACATCAACTTAATGAACGCCCTTCATCATTCTTCAAAGTATGCTGTTCGCAGTAGTGGCGGTGATGATACGATTCTTCCTTTAGATTTAAGCACTGCTCACGCACATTCAAACAGTGCTAGCAATGTTAGACTTATGAATGGTGGGGTTGCTCCCGAAGTTATGTATCTGAGAGTAAACAAGCACAGTCAACAACAAAAAGGAGCGAGTGTGCAGCCGCTGAGGAAGAATGGCAATAATGGTGATGACCCCACTTGGGACTACGTTGGTGCTCACCTTTTCCCCAACGTGAAGGGTTGCGGGTACCCACCAGTGATTGTTTGCAGCGACTTTGTAGAAAAATATGGGCAAGTGGGAGCAAATTTTACTTGTTTTTATAGCAAAGTGGACCGCGCTCTCGTCGTCACTCAGTACGATATGTCCCGCGTGATAATGGATCTCGTCTATTCAATGGCTATTCCAATACCAAGCTTCATCATCTCCGTCGTTTACCTAATCTTTGCCTATTTTAGAATTTACAATACGGAATCATCCTCTTCAACTCACGAGACTGGAGGTGGTGGGAGAGCAGAACGGCTGAATAGCTCTTCCACTACCACAAATATTCAAAACCCTGGCAGTGCGGACCGGGGCGGAGGAGGATCCTCTGCGGATGATCCTGACGGGGAGACTAGTCTCTCTATTGATGATAAGACATGTATCATCCAGAGATCTACTTCGAGAGGCCTCAACGCACTCTCTGATAAATTACCCAATTCGGGAAAAGGGCTTCATGCCCAAGTGATAGAAATGAATGACCTCAATCCACAGCTCAGACACCCTGTCGATGGAGACGTTTTCCTTCCACAGAAACGAAATAATAACTGTAGTAGTAGTAATCCGGCAACTTCGGAGCGGAACGGACCAACTAATCCCGCCGCCAAAAATAAAGGGTAAAAACTCAAAGCCAAAAGTAATAGTTTCTACAAACAAAAATATTATTATGCATAATTAAGTCCTTCTGATAATATTTTTACGCTTTCTGCCACACATCAATCTGCAAAAGCAAACATCATACATTCATTTTTTCACACTTTAGCCTTTCCCTCATCACCCACATTCATTTCTATGCAGTGATTTCCTTTATTTACTAATAACAGCTAAAACTTCATTTCACTGGCTAAAATACAAAAAAAATCAGACATTTATTTGAAGTTTTTCAAAACACAGAGCAATTTACACAAAAAATCATTTTTTTTCTTGACCATGCACCAAATAAAGCAAAGTTGCGTGTATGTCGTCCCCTTTAGTGATTTAATTACCCTTCAAAATTAATTGTTGCTGAAAGGTTTATTTAAAAACAATTATTGACCCAATGTTGAATTATCGTCCGCATGAAAAGTGTTAATCAAGATAGGTTTTGCAATGGATTATCTTCTCGTTCCGTAAAAAATACAATTTTAGCAGAGACAGTAAGAATTTTATCCCTCACAGCTCACTCCCACCAAAGACCTTTTTTCTTTACCCAACAATAGTAATTGTGTTCTTTAAAAAAGAAATCTCTTTTAGAATTAATGTTTGTGTCTCTCTCTATATCTGTGTCATGTGTATCTTTAGGGGTGAGCCAACTCTACTTGGAGGCTTTGAAGAAACCGATTTTTAAAAAAGACCAAAAAACGATGAAATGGAATACCTTGAAATAATTTGGCCTACGTCAGATCTGATGCAACAACCTCTTCTTTGACTCTCTCTTTCTATCTTATTGCGGAATGCACCACCATGTGTGTACAATCTCTTTTCTAAAATGTACGAGTTGGCCTTCTCTTTTCTGTTCTTTCTTCACTTTGTACTGTGTGCCTTTTTCAATACTTAACACTCTAAAATGCCGAACCTATAGTAGAAAGAATGTTGGAATGAATTTACTGCTTAATTCATAAAGCAGTTGTTTACAGCACTAATTAATCCTTGTATGTACGATAGAAAGCATGATGCTAATACGCCTACCTACTTTGTATAATTATTGCTCTAATTTTTGCCACTTTGTATCTCTTGCATTAATTATGGAATAATTTTACAACTAACATAAATATAATTTTGTTCAATCAGAGTTTTTGTAGTATTTATGAATGGATTATAATTATACGTAACCCGAATGAGTTATGAGTAAAAATCTAGTCACTGTTTTTGTTTGTCCTATTATATATTCTATATATTCTACCCGCTTGATACTTTAACTAACACCTATGGTTTACGACATTTCGTAGTACCATATATGAGGTTTTAAAAACCCCGAATCAATATAGAAATTAACGTGATATGTGATAAATAATCGATATTTTCTATTCATATTTTTTCATGTGGAGCAGCCACGAGGAAGAAACTACTGCTGATGACAACATCTAAGCAATTTTCTCTACGTTCGCTCTGGAATTTTTTGAAGATTTCGTCCTTTCATATCCTTAGAAGCCAAGAAACATTCAGTCTTCAGAGTTTTATATGCATTAATCATTTTATTCTCAACGCTGTAAAAAATAGGGAGCGTTTTTGCCCAATTTAAAATATGGGAACCCTTATATAGCTTTTAAAGAAATGTCAAATGAATAAATTTATGTTTTTTTGCTTGAGGCTTCAAAATATGCTTATTAATTCATACCTCTTTTTCTGATTTATTTGAAATGCTTGACTACTGCAATGCAATCCCTGATTGTACACTGTACTGACTACAATAAAACATTACCTTTCGTTTCACTTTCTATTAAGCATCTCCCACAAGAAAATATGCAAAGAAAAGTTGAATCTTATAATAAATACGAATGCTTAAATACAGCCATTTAAACACAGATAGCTTTTGCTTACACAAAGGAGTATGGTGTGGTAAATATACTTAAATATTTAAGAAATAACGCAATATTTTCTTCAAGTGCCTATCTTTATAATAGTAATAATTGATAATAAAATTTTCGCACCGAAAAAAATGACTGGAGCCCATGCGGTCAAAGTGACAGCCCATCACCACTCACTACGGGGCATTAAAAATGCTACTTAAAAGGGATGCTTCACCTGTTTCATTTTACAGCGCATGTAATACATGGCATTCCCTTATTTAACTATGCTACAAAATAAATAATCAATCCATGCCATTCCTTAACCGTTATAATATACAAAATATTAAGGTTAAACTTTGAAAGA
Source organism: Lepidocyrtus fimetarius (assembly GCA_036507315.1). Classification (NCBI taxonomy): domain Eukaryota; kingdom Metazoa; phylum Arthropoda; class Collembola; order Entomobryomorpha; family Entomobryidae; genus Lepidocyrtus; species Lepidocyrtus fimetarius. The sequence goes on from JAANSO010000121.1 coordinate 57,232, forward strand.
GAAATTGCTATGAAAGGATTAGAAAGGCTTTATAATAGTAAAAAAAACATAGATGAATCAGAATGTGTTGTGAGAAACGTTAAAGTTAATTCAAACAATATTAATCACTGTCCATTATTGCTATTAACTGTTGTTTAAGCTTTTTTACAAAATAAATCCCATTTTTATAAATGCCTTTTTAACGATGAGGTTGATAAGCGTGCGCTGTGACGACTTTGTATTTTAATCACAATACACAAACTGCTATTGAAAAATACATTTTTATTTGCACATTTTTGACTTTCCTTAATTATAATGTTAAGTTATTACAATTAATAAAAAAAAGTTTCTTCTTTGCCGCTGTTTTTGCTGCATTTTCTATTTATTTAACTATTTTTGTTAAGAAGCCTTATTCCCTGCATTTACATTTTAATATTCCTACACAAATGAGATTAAAAGCAAACTAATTAGGTTTAAAAATTGACATCGTGTTAAAATTTAAAATTTCAAGTGTCTCTGTGGTGGATTACAAATCAAAAGCAGCATTCAACAGCTACTTACAAGAAAAAGAGAGGAAGAAACTACTAGAGAGTTGTTAGTGTTTGCCAGCTATTAGATTTTTAAAAACTTCTATTACATTACTTACGATTATTAGTAATAAATTAATATAGTCAAAAAAGGTGGAAACGTTTTAGTCCATTCCTTTTCACATTTGTGTCTTAACAGGACAAACACAAAGAAAGTGTGGGTGGTTTGTTAAATTTAATTAATGCTAAAGCTACGCCTTTGATCTACACTTTGTAAATCGTAGTAATACAAAAACTGAGCAAAAAATGACAACGAAACGAACCAGACCTGAAAAAAAAGTTTTCATAAGAGAAATTCCATAATCATCAGCTCTTTTAATCTGGACGGGAAACCGATAATTTTTTGGTATTCCATTTTATAAAAAGCGATTGTTTGCTAATTATTTATCTGCAAAAACCCCCTTTTCCAGTCGTTCTCGTGTGTTGTGGAGGATGTTTTTTGCCGTCGATTTTTAAACAAGTGATTTTAAAACACATAACTCTATATATTACAACTCTTTTAGCAAAATATATTTAAAAATATCTAGATGTAAGGTTTTACGCAGTATAAATTGTTAACTATTATACACAATATTTATGTTTTTATACCTGCCTGCAGCAAACAACCTGGATTATAATTAATACATAATATTACGTAAACTGACAAAGCGTTATAGGTAAATGTAAAGGAAAATCAACAAATTCTATTAACCAAAATACACCTTTCTACGTACTTTATAAATATCTTATGGAAATATAAAAAACTGCATCATTACTACGGAACATGTACCGTTTTTATCATTTATGTATTCTAGGATTAGTTATAATATTTGTAAAAAATATTATTGCATAAGATTATCTTCGCTGTAATGTAATATAGAGACAAATTGTACTATTACTATCTGGACTGCACTATATACCACTACTTGTAAAATTACGTAAGTGTAAAAACGTTTTATTGGAAAATCTAACATGTGTAATTGTGTGTTTAGAGAACAATAATTAATCGCCCATTTATTATACAACATCCAGTCAAAAAATACAAAATAGTACATAGTCCAAAATTATAAACTACCCTTTAAAACTTCTGCAATACGTCAAAAACGCGCAAAACATTTTTTGTTGAAACTATAATACTGAAAATGGAAAACAGGATTCGCTCATTTTTAAGTGTATTTTTGTCTCTTTTTTGACACTGCTTTTGTACGATAACGTTTCAAATGTCAGGATTTTGGCCTAATTGAAAAAGAGGGAGATCCACGTTTGCAGAGTTGAAACTTTATATGCCTGACCACAGATAATGCAATATTTGTAGTAGTCAGTTTTCAAATTGTTTTTGCTACGTAAACGCACTTTTTAGAAACTTTCTGGACAAAATTTAAAGCTGAACACGTTAATAATTTTTTATCTTATAAAACAACGATATGCTTTTAACACGCTTTGGCATTTTAAAGTTTTTTGTTAAAAGTTATGATTACGAGAGTACTAAAACTTTAAGACTTATGCAAAAACATCACATCCTGCCCATCCTCTTTACCTTCTCAAAATAAAATAGTAAACAAGGATTAAAATTACGTACAATGCTTCTATTCATAAAAGGAAACTTTTATATGATGATATAATATTTAGAAAAAAACATTGCTGATATACTGAATTGTTATTTTAAAACCATTTACCAAGTTATTTATGATGACAAAAATGTAAAGTTGAATATACATACGGCTAAAAAATTGTATAAATAAGAAAATTGAGTAAAATAACAAAATAAGGAAAGCAATTAACAAGCATTACACAACAAAAGTTAATTCCAAGATGGAAAACTTGTCCCACAAGCCTTAAATTTTTCTCTTTTGATGTATTTATTTTTATTGTGAGAGAAATTTAAAGATTTTTAATCAAACAAGACTTTTATTTAGGCAAATATAAACAAAAAAATATAGCATCATACCAATTCTTGCACTCTTAACTAGTAAACTCCAAAAGGTAAAATAGTTATGATGAGCGCCGAATGAAATTTTATTCTCTCCCTATCACCACAATAATAATGTTGAGAAATTTGCACAAAGCATAAAGGTACGCAGTTTTGAATATATTTATTCATGCTTAATAAAACGGGATAATTAATAAATTGAAGTAGTTTTTTATGATTAAAATGAGACATAATTCGGAAAAATTGCAAAATTAAATTATATTTACGATGATAGCAAAAACTAATTTGGCATGCGTATTATTTTGACTTTTTCAATTCTATTGGGTAATTTAGGTAGGTAGGGGCAAATGAAAAGAGTTGTGCAGTGGAACAGCTTCCAAAATTTAAATCTCCGCTTCCATTTCAAGAAAAAAGTGCTGACGATGATGCTTTATTTGGTTTATGGCTTTGACACATATTATGCAAGATGCATTAAGGTCAAAGGCAATCAATAAGGTTGATCTGCTTTCCTTTGTCTTGTACTGTCCATTTTTAAGGAAACTAAAACAAGCAATAGTGCACATACAGGTCAGCTAATGTAAACATGAAAAAACACAAAAGCCGCTTTGATTTTTATTTGCGTTTAATTTAAAGTAGATATTGGAATTACCACAACGGAGCTATGCAATACGGACTCCCTGTCCTCAATAGCTTAAAACCGCAAACTCTGTAAATGAATGTAGAGCTATCACTGACGATGAATCCGTTTTGTATTGCACTGCTACAGTAAAACTGGACTTGACTAACACAAATATCAACAATGTTAATGCGCTAATAAAATTTAAAAATCTCGGTTCTACAAAAACTAAAAATGATACACACAACTATTTTTCTCTAGCAAAACAAGAGAAATTATGAACTTACGTAATCTTTATAAAATCTTGGGTTTCGTTGTAAAATCAAAACTAAAGTAAGCTTTTAGAGTATTGCTGAAGCACAGTAATATCCTTCCTCTATATTATGTATTGTGTTAAATAGTTTTCTTTTTTGTAACGAAACGCCACATGTCTGCTTTAAAATACTAAAAATGCAGAACACAACACACACAACCTCTCAAAGATTATTTATCTCTATTCAAATCAACAATGACAAAAATATTATGTCGTCGACAGCGATATATCTTTCTAATCTAATATAAATAGTATAAATATGTATATGCACTATATTATTACTATTTCGTGTAAATAAATAATAATTGGTACGGAAAATGCAAGCAAAAACGAATCAAATAACAAAATATGGCAAAACTGAACAATGCAGACATATATAAAAAATGTATATAAAAAGCTGTTGCTCTCTCCTCTCTTTAAATTAAGCAATCACAACAATCAGCAGAGCAGCTTTTTACAACAATCTAAAATTACATAAATATACTTAAAAACAGTTTATAGCTTATTACAATTATGATTATATTAAATTTGATTATATTAATTCTCAAACTATTTATAAAAGATGGGAAAAGAAGAAAAACGTAATAAAATCTTCAATTTTCTTATCAACTTGAATCATTTGACCTTGAATTGTGCTAATAGCTGGATTATTATAAAACATTTGTCATATTATTTTCCAAAAAAAATTGGGTCATCTGGATCACTTCAAAGTGTGAAATAAGCTTAAGGCGGAAGTTGTTTTGTAAACTTATGGTCTCAATATTATTCACGGATAATACCAATTGCTAACAACTTGCAGCAATATTAATGATGTCCATGACCAAAAACAAATTAAATTGCCGCAGTCATAATAATATTGCATACCGGACATAAAATCTTTGCAGCAACATTTTAGCTTGTATTGTGATATGCAAAAAGTTTTTCTATGAGTCATGGGCAATCCCACGTGTACATTTTCTTTAATAATCGATTGTGAAATGACATTTTATCATTAATTTAGAGTTTAAATCATGTCATTGTCATTTTCTTTTGATAAATAAATCTAACAGCAAAGTCATTTGAGTTAGTTATACATTGTAAACTTGAAAATGTACAGGTCGTACAATTTATTCAACTGTTAAAAACTTGAAGCGTTGCAGAAATAAACACAATGGTATTAGCTTAAATTATTGTTAATTTAAAAACTATTGATTGTATTGATTGTGAATCTTGTGAATCCTAGGATTACAAATCATTAGAAAGAATTAAGCTTAAAAAGCAGGAGGAAAGCAATGAAGAACTGAAGCGTTTACAGGCAAAGCATCAAATTGAAGGGGAACACGACGCGATTCTTGCCCTGGAATGGAATGAGCTTGTAAATGCTTTACAAGATCGAGTTCTTACTGCTACTGCTGTTCTCCATGCTTACATGGCAAAAGTATTTATTTACGGAAGATTTTTTCAATGTACCCCATAACCTATTCGATCAATTTGATTGATTTTCTGAGCTTGTTTTTCATTTCAGGCTGTTGATGCTACCTTGAAATACAACAGTATTACTGACTTTATCCCTCAAGCTGAAGTGAGAAAAGTTAAACATTGAACATTGAACACTAATCAATTCAATTTTAAATCTTAAATTATGCAAAAAGTGCTAACATTTTGTATGGAAATATAGGACTGGGCTAAAGAACTTGACAATTTGGAAAAGCCAAAGGGACCACTACATGGGATTCCGTTTTGCGTCAAAGATGATACTAATGTTGAGGGTTTAGACACCACTCTTGGTAAAAACTTTTTTATAATTACTACTTTTAATTAAAGAATTAATTCTTATAATTGATCTTTTCATTTTCAAAATAAGGTTATGCAAAGCGGCTATACAAGCCAGCCACAGAGTCGGCCGTGATTGTCCAGATTTTGATGGATCTTGGAGCCGTTCCGTTTTGCAAGACAAATGTTCCTCAAACGTTGTTTACGTAAGAGTTACCCTTTTATGTATGACTCTTAGGAAAACGAAACAAAAGATACAGCAAAACTATTTAATTACGATAGATATGGAAGTGATAACCCGGTATTTGGATGTACGCTGAATGCAACAAATCCAAAATTAAGCCCAGGTGGATCAAGCTCCGGTACTGCAAGTTTGATAGGTGCACATGGTTCGCTTTTCGGGACCGGAACTGACATTGGGGGTAGTTTGAGAATTCCTGCACATTTCAATGGAGTAGCTTCCATCAGGCCAACTTGTGGAAGACTTAGGTAAATAAAGTATTGCAGTGTAGAAGTACATAGATGGACAATAGATTATTGTAAATTCGAGTCTGGTTAGTAACTGTGCAATTAAAATAAAATTTAGCGATTCTGGAGTTGTGTCATCTCTGCCGGATTTAGTCGGAAGTAAGAATTAGGTTAAATAATTTTTTGCAGAAAATACTAAACTTTTACTAAATTATAAATGGGAATGAAAATTAATTGTTACTTTAATTTTAGTACAAGCAGTTCCCGGAGTAATTGGACAGACCCCTACAGTCGTTTCGGCTGTATTCAAGGGAATGACAGAGGGTTTTCGTCAATATGAGAGTGATCCGCTTGCTCTGCCAATTCCATGGAATGACGCTGTTGGTATCTTAATAACATGTGCATAATTACGGTGCAAAGTGATCACAATTTATGTTTGATTGTATTTAGGTATTCAAATCATCAGAAAAGATGCGTATTGGATACTTCACATCATTGCCGTTTTTTCCTGCGCTGGGTGACACTGAAGATGTCATCCTTCAAGCAAAGTCTTCACTTGAGTCCGCTGGCCATACACTTGTACCGTTTAACATGCCTGATCAATACAATTACATGCGTACTATTGGAAACTTTGTTCTTGCGGATAATGCCAAATATTTTTCGAATACCGCCTGGTATAGTATTTTGCATTAGCAAGTAAATTCTTGCATTTGGAGTTATACAATTTGCCTTTTTAACAGGAAAGGGGAACCATATGCTGAATCAATGTCTTTGGCTTACATTGCTTCATGGATGCCAATTTGGTTTCAGAAAATAATTGGGTCCATGATGCTATGTCCAGTAATATCATTTATGTACTCTCCCCGCGCTGCTGTTTGGTTTGGTGCTGGTGCAACGAAATCAACTGATTTGTGGGATGCCACCGGTAGAAAAAACGCTATTGCAAAGGAGATTCTTGATGAATGGAAGAGTTTAAATCTTGACGCAGTTATTTGCCCAGTAATGCCATTTGCTGCCCCATTAGTAAATGTACCAGGCTGGCTTCCAAGTATGTTTTAACATCTTTCAAATGGCAAGTTTTACAATCGTTAGCTATCTTTACTAAAAATGCATTTTTGCTTCGAAGCTGCTGTTGCATACGCAATGATTTGGAATCTTGTTGATTATCCCTGTGGAGTTGTGCCATTTGGAAAAGAGTCTGGAGAAAAGATTGATAGTTATGAAACTGAAAAGGACAATTTTCTGATTTTGGCAAAAGACGTAAATTCAATATTAAAATTAAATTATTAGGTGCGCAGCTATAGTTTAAATAAATTTTTAATTTTTAGAGCATGAAAGAGTCCGCGGGAGCTCCCATTGGGGTGCAAGTCGTATCCCTTCCTTACAAAGAAGAAGTTGTTTTGCGAGTGATGTGCGAATTGGAGAAAGCTTTTGTCAAACCTGAATGATTATAATTTGAAATTAGCTCATTGAGTATAAAATATTCAAATGCCAATTGTCTTGTGCAATTATGATGTGTTGTATACTTGAATCAAACGAAAAGTTGTTTACAAAACTGAATTAAATACATATTTTTTCCTTGTGCAATAAAAACTGGTGCTTACTTTAATTTTAACCTGCCCACGCATCAAGTTTTAGAGAACATTATAAAATTCTCTCGTCTTTTATTACGGATGGACATATAGCTTCACAACAAAATTCAAGTTCAGTAGGAAATTAGAGTCGATTCTTGTTAGCTTCAAATACCGGCTCTGACTCTAAACTCATCGCAGTTTTATTTTACGTAATACTGGCGTGCACACAAAAGTATCAGAATAGCTTTTCTTCCTTGATTAATATTCAAGGCAGGTCCTGCTCTGAGCTGTTGGGAAAAATATTCATCACCAGACAAGACAACATTCACTCCGCTTGTTTCATGCCCATTTCCCTTTTATTTAACAAAGATCCTTGGTTTGAAGCGCATTCTATTTACATTATCAACGGTTTTCCTCATTGACTTGAACAGAGAGACTGGCTCTTCTGGAATTACTCGAGAATAATTTCTTTTTAAATGCCCACACAACTCATTCTTGACCAGCCGTAGTAATCCTGATAAGAAACTAAAAAAATCCTCATTTTTATTTCTAAAGGTCAAATTTTATCCTTTGAAAATAAAACTGTGGCTAGTCATTTTCTTCTTATGAGTCATATGATAGCCTCTAAAGATTAAGATTACGTGAGCATGCTTCCCCTGCAATTTTCCCTCTCTTGATATCGATATTATCTCAACAGTAAGCTCTGCCATCACTCTTTTCATTCACAAGCATCGTTGCTATACATTACGAATGAAACTGATGAAATCTGCAATGATAAATACGATGATATGATAAATCGCAGTAATGAAAGCAAAACAATTAATTCAAAAATGGGACTTGCTCTCTTTTCTAATGCATCCCGAGGCAAGGTCATTTCATTTGATTTTGTATTTATGAGCAATCATGAATTAACCAGATTTTAATAAAAGATTGAAATCTTCTGGGATTCCAGTTAATTTGGTAAAAACGGTCGCACATGTCGATTGTCTGATGCAGACATGTACTTTTTTATTATCTACCGCAGAGCAAAAGCAATTATCGGCTTCTGTGTGGTTTCCTAACAAACAATTGTACAGAATAAATATCCCCATAACCAGGATTTTTTAAAGATCAACATCATTCATCACATTTGTTATTACTTTCCTGATTAAATATTTATTAAAGGAGGGAAGTTTTTAAAGGATTACTTACTCACCACCATCATTTATCACAGAATCATTTTGCAATTGATGTTTTCGATCGATTTGTAATGAGAATGATGAAGGTTTAAAGATTTTGAAGTGGCACTTTAAAATAGACAATTTCTCCCATTAAACAGCCACCACTTGAGCTCATCTCTCTTCTTCTAATTATCAATTGTTGAAGGGGAAGTAATGAAAAGGAGAAAAACGTGATGGAAAACAATATTCAGGATCATTCACGATCACTAGAGGAGAGCCGCCGTATGTTACGGTTTACTTAACCTCACACACAGAGCACAGCAGGAAAGAATACATCCCCTTTTGATCATTGTTGCGTAAAGAGCAGAGACAATGCAAAAGAGCGCATTGGGCTATGACGGGACAATACACAACAGACTAATAATTTAGCAGTTTTTAAAGTATCAAAATAAACTAGTTCTAAAGTAAAAAATACTTTGGTTTAAAATGTATTTTTATCACCCACAATAGATACTACTCTCCCATTTTTGCAACTTGCCCCAGTTGCTTGCCTTGAGTTAATTGTAAATAAAAACAAGCTCAGAAGCATTCTCTCTCACCTTAAGCAGAACCATTTTAATGAGTGCCATAATTACCAGTAGAAAAATGACAGGTACTGGCTTTGACTACTGATTATTATCTCAGAAGAAAAACAGCTTAGGAAATGCAAAGTCGGAAACACCAAAATAAGCAAGCTCTTCGTTCCTTGATTAATTGAACTCTTCTTTTGCATGAGAATTTTGAATGAAGCTGGGATAGTTGATGTGTGGGTGAGTTCCAGCTCTCAAGCTTCTGAAAATAATTTGAGAAGCGGAGGATGGATGATAATAATATAGTTATTATTGCTATTACGTCATAATAAATACCGTAAAACTTCCAATTCGGTCAGTGCTCAATTTAAAGCATTGCTCTAATTATAGCAGTTACTTTGAGGGGGAATTTTGAAATTTTGACAGTGCTCTTTTTATAGCAGCCCCAAAAATGGAACTTAGTAAAAACGAATGAAAATGTTAACTTTGGAGCACAATAAATGGATTATTAAGTCTGTTATATCATTTATTTTCATTCTAATACCTTACAAAATCAATTATGGATTGATATTGCAAAGATTTTAGGGAGAAAGCTGGCTTTTTAGCTCAATATTTTTATAAATTTATTGTAATTTAAAATTTTAGCAGTGCTCAAATTATAGCAGTGCTCCATTTATAACCTTCCCTTTGGGTAGTTGAAAAAGAATTATAGCAGCTGACCTAATTGGAAGTTTTACGGTATCCAACTTGCTCAAGTCAGTTCAAAGCTGCTTTTCTTTTCATTTTGTTATTGCATTCCTTTCTTCAGTGTGTGAATGAACATGCAAAAACAAGCTTGTAAAATGTTTTTACAATTGTTATTAACCAAAAATGGAAAAAATACCAAAAATATACATTGTAATTGCTTTAGAAAGTAAGATGAATGAAGCCTTTTTTAAATGGCTGGGGATAGTGAGTGAGCTTTGCATGTATTATCATGAATTGCGTGTTTGTGCTTATAATTACTGGACGACATGAGCACCCTCAATTAACAAAACGTGACAATTATCTGGTAATTCCGGTATTTATACAGATGGTTAGTCCGGGACCTTGCCCAATTGGTATGGAGTTCACGAATCTGGATTATGAGACATACATTTACAGATTTTAGTTAATTTTTCTCAGGTAAAATAACACAACATTCATTTCTCACAATTTAATGAATACATTTTTATCGTTAAACATAATTAATTGTAAATATTGCAATTGCAACCAGACAATTCACAATTGTAGCAGTTAAAAATTTAGGTAAAATCACTTGTTTTGTACTATCCTAGTATTTGTTACATTTGGATTTAAAGGAACGGTTTTCACATGGATTATTTTGTAAAAAATAGAAAAATCAAGCAGGAACAAACACAAGAGATAAGTATTTATGGGGAAATGGGCAGGATTTTTGGTGCTTGCTTAGCCGGAGAGAGGTGATGGGATGGAAAGATATGAAAATGGTTTAGGAGGAGAGAGAGAAAATGCAAAAGGTGGAAATGGAATTATAAAATGTGTGTAGCGAAAATTTTTTAAGCTACAAAAATTTTAATGGAACAAAACAATAAAGCTGGTAAAAAAGGAAGCGAAGATGAGAACGAAGAGAGATCGATGGCAAGAGATAAAAAATACTTTCATTCGAGCAGCCGTGGCAATGTCAGCTTAAAATGCATCTCTCTCTTTAAAATGTTTTGCTAGACATGGGACAATGCACAAAATGAAAATACGTAATCCACATGGACCAAAAATGCTTTTTCTGTTGATGGTGAATAGGATAAGGAAAATGTAGAACAACGGAATGGAATTAGCTGAAGCTACACAACAAAACATGACCGGTAGAGAGAAAAAGTATTTGGAGAATTATGTACTTCTAAAAAACATGAAGTTTTGGGAGCTCTTTCTCTACTGCTTAATTAGAGAGTGGGAAATGGGAACGGTTGGAATGTGCTTATTTCCTTTCCATCAACTCACCTGAAATCCTTCAAAGTATCTGTTAAGCCTATGCAGAAATATACTGGCAATATATGATATTTATTTGTCATATAATCTTTGCGTTACAGTCTGGGCTTTCGGAGTAAAATTAAACTTTGATTCTTTACTTAATTAAGCAACTTATTTTGTATCTATGTACGCACAGCTTGTGATCACGAAAATGTCAATTAACAAGCTACGATTCATTTGCGAGCTTAGAATATGTTTTTAAAGAATGAATGGGCAAATTTTCAAAAGATCATTGTCTGGATAGCATTTTTCAACAACGCGTATAGTCAACTTTTTAACAATTGCATAAATTACCAAATACTTGCGGGGATCATCAGAGTTCAAAAATTTACTAATACGAAATGAATGATTATGCATTATTCCATTTTTACCCGAGGAACAAAACACTCACATTCCAAACAGCCTTGTGCCAGTTTGTATACAAAAAAAAGACAAGTTGAAAATATGCAAGTTTAGTAAGAATAACTTCTAAATTCATACTGGTGATAATGATAAAGAAAACATGTCATGCTAAAGTCAAGGTACGGATTCTCCAGAAAAAACTAACAAGTTCACCTCTGAGCTTATCAGAATTTCTCATCACCATTTCCACCACTGCTCGTCATTATCGTCCTCCTCTATTCCACAGTGAAAAAGATGCTGACTTCTAATCTTGTAGCTTTACAACTGCTCCTGATGAGAAAAAAATTAACAAGGAGAGGACAACACCAAAAAACAAGCAACAAACACACCTCTTTATTGGCTTTTATTAAGAAAAAAGGAAAAGTTTCTAATTTGCTCGGTTTTTATTTATTTTCCTCTTCCTGGTTCCATCTGCTCCATTTTCTTCGTTTTTTATGCGGTGAATGTGACTTTGATTGGTAAATTGGGGAGATGAGTGGGACCTGATAAATAAGCTTCTTTTTCTTACTGGGATTTGAAAAGAAGATTTATAGCTGGATTTATAACAACAGCAACATAATTGGATTTTTTGAACTTTTTTTGGCAGTCGGTCACTAAGATTTTAAAGTTTTTGGATTTGGGCTTGCGTGTGACAAGAGACAGCCAAGAAGGCATGTTCAATCCCCCATTTTAAATTCTCTCATCATCATCATTCATGTAATCAATATGCTCATCATTATTTCCGCAGAAACACTTCTTCTGCAAAGGTTTTTTTATTGAATTTTACAAAATTGATTGGTACAGTTGACCAGTTGACAAAAACTTTTTAGAGGAATGCAAAAAACAAGCGAACTGGGCCCTGTTTTTTCTAAACAATGGAAAATATGGAGGAGGAAGAAGGATAAAAAAGGGCGTAGTTTGTGTAGTAACTAATCATCATCATCGTTCTCGTGTTAGTAACATAAATGGGCGTTTTCATAGGATATTTTTCAGATTTTTTCTGTTATTCAGAAAAAACTTTTTTCAATTCGTTTGAACAAGTTTCTGCTCCTGTTGTAGGTTTTTAGCATTTTCGTAGGTGCGGAACTGTATAGACTCTATATTTTTTAATACTGCAATGATTTTTAGATAAAAAGGATAAATGCATTGGACCAGAAAAATAATTGAAGGTGAAAACTAAAAAGCCCGCCGACCACAAATCACAAATCGTATTAATGGACTAGAGGCAGGTCTGCATATTAACCGGAAGCTTTAAAGAAATTAGCTTTATTATTATCAAATTTATTTTTAAAAAAGTCAAATTAATTTTTCCTTGTTCTCTCCCAAAAACTTTCTCTGTTCAACCAGTTTTAATATAGCCTCCACCCACTCAAACCCTTTTTGCCTTTCCATTTTATAAAATTAGCGGTTTTCTAAATTTCTCTATTTTCCTTAAAGTCATTTACCAAACTTGCATGTATGCACCCTTGTCAAAACTAATCCAAATCTAGAGAAAAAATAGTTATTTTCAGTTTTACTAATCAAAACGTGAAATCAAATTATGGAGTGTGTCTGCAGCTTAGAAAATTCCACTAATGGTAATAAATACTGAATTTCAGGGTAAAAAAGTGGAAATAAATGTTTTAAGAAAAAAAGGGGATTGTTATTACTTTATACAAGGACAAGTTTATCTTGAAAAGTAATCGACAAGCTACAGCAGCAACACAATGATCAAATCTATAGTTTTTTACTTTTATAACCGTAAGCTTTGAACGTTGGAAAAATCTTCCTCCCTCACACACTTTTCGTTATATTTTACGTAACAGTCGTTAATATCTTATCATCATCATTAAATATATAACTTCCCATTTGTTACAGTGTAGGAGTGGCAATGTCCTATAATGCCCCTGATGTGGTTTTACTTTTTTTGACTGAGCCCTTGTTCTTCTGATGTTGATGATGATTAAGCAACGGATCAGAATGATGTTTTAAAATACGGCCGTGGTGGTGTGGAACAAGCCATCAAATCAAGATTATCGTTGAGGATATGGAGGATAAGAAGAAGGATTATATGCAAGAGAGACTGATTACATCATTAAAATTATTCCTCTCCTCCTCTTCTTATAAGCCAATTATAAAAAAGGCTCACTCAAAGTGATTAAAACTAATTTACAAATGGGTGCATTTTTATTATCTTTTCTCAACTTATTTCCTTTTTAGTAATTTTTACATTAATCTGTATCATTATCATTATTGTAAGTAAAAAAGGGGAAAAGAAGGAAAGCCGGGAAAAAGGGAAACTGTTTTTGCAATTACTAAATTATTGAAATTGACTTAATTTTCTTTTTTAAATGAAATTGTATATGAATTTTCACTTATCAAACAGTTTTAGAAAAAACCTTGACAGTTAGTCATCATTATAATCAAAAGATGATCATTTTTTGATCAGATCATAATAAAAAATAGTGTTTTCTTTTGCTATCCAACCCTCAGATCAATTTTCTTGGCGTTTTCCTACCATTTTATGTCATTAAAGATGACGTTTCACTTCCCTGACGGATGAGTGATGAGGAACGATGATGAGCTCATTTGATACTACTTTTCTTTTAAACAATGCAATCTTTTAACAATGTTGGGTGGATTTGATTAAGCTTGGGCTTATCAAAAGAATCATTATTATTACGATGACCATTATATCCTTCCCGTTTTAATTAGATTATCAGAATAATTTTTTATGCTCACCTGCAGAGCTTATCAACAATCTTGTGCTCCCTCTCAAAATGGTAGCGGATATGGATTTAAGGGTGAAGGATGTGCGAAAACCCTATAAATGTCAACTTGTATCAATATCAAAAAATACAAAACTGACTTGCGTACTAAAAAAACTTACAGCAATTTTGATAATATGTAAATCAGTCAATATACAATTATAATTTAAAATTATGCAGATTTCTAGCAATTAGTTTTGAATGAAGAAATTACGGGAGCAGCAAGCAATTGTATCAAATACAGGATATTAACAGGACCGTAATAAATGTCTAACAATAATGAAGGTTATTTTAAATTAGATTTTTACCTGGGGTTATTCATACGGGATTGGGGGATGAGGATTATTATTAAAAAATAAACAGAGTTTGAGTGAGAACAAGAGAAAAAATATGCAAATGTGAAAATTGGAGCGGAAGAGAAGTGTTTTGGGTTGAGTGAGAACAGACAAGAGCTGACTTCTGCACTTTCTTTCTTTATTTTTGCTCATCCATTCATTAGACTCGCTTCATGGCCTTAACTCTGTTGTCCCCGGAAGGTACAAAATGTAAGAAAATGCGTTAATTTAACACATTTTGATGTGATTATTAATATCATTTAACAACGGTGGTTGGTATTATTTTGAGAATGATAATGGTAAATTTCAAACGCAATAATGGATTTTTATCATAGATGCGTATATGAACTGCTTCGGTATGTTTGATAAGCTGGCCGTTATATATTTCAACCACAGTCAGAAACCTTCCTCACCTACGTAGGTGGTCGTTCTCCTATGAATACTAATGAGTGACAAATATTAATAACTTTGATACATAATTACACATTGTGTTATTCTTTTTGCAATTTTCGAGAAACAGTAGGAGTTCCAGCAACAAAGGTGCTGTTTAAAATACGTGCAACTAAACAATGATACGATTCAAGTCATGAATAAGCAAACTTATGCAGAAAATAATAATTAAAAGTTTGCTGTAGCTGTATTATTGTGATTACAAATTATATGAACTGTATCAATGTATTATCTTTACTCAAGGGTTTTCTAATAAACAAAAAAATCATATTTACTTACTGTCGTAGCAAAAAATACCCCGTTAACTTGGTTCTACCTAACTTTCCCCCCTTCAATTTTCCCCTCCCCAACTTTCCCCCCCTAAAAA